>CAXKVI010000001.1:176668993-176676493 GCA_964058755.1 Campiglossa producta | reverse complement strand
TGCCACTTTTGATTGACAAATTACACAAATGACAACGTCGCACATTGACAACTGTTTGACAGGTGCTTATCCCTAATACGAATGAGGTGTGACTGGGGCAAAGCAAAAATGTTATGGGGAGTAGAAAATGATCACTGTCTCGCAAGGAAAATCGATTTTTGTGATATCTTAAACGTGGAAAGTGCTTTAATAACTCATGGAATGTGAAATGCACTTGGAAAAGGTGGGGAAATATATTTAAAATATATATCATATTTTCATTATCCGCAGTCTTTCATGTTCTCTGTGGAAAGATTTCTTTCTACATACATATATAAAATCTGGTCAAAACATCCCTCTGGTGCGAAAGTAATGTATCTGAAAATTATTCCAGGAATCATTTGTTGTTATGTTTAACGTATGTTGAACACATTTTTCTACGTTAGGAGCTTAACAAATTTTATCTTTTCAGAATTCTGGAAACAGCCTTATAAAGTGTTCCCAAGTTCCAATAGCAATTTAAAGCTTATAGTATAACCCACCGAACAACACACTATCCCGAAGTTTGTTCTGAGATATAAAAATCCCTGAGGTATGGGTGTTACTAAAAAAAATTTTTTTTAAACATTTCATGAAATAGGAGAGTTCTAGAACACTCTCTAAAATAGGTTATTCCCCCACTTCAGCATGGATAACTTCATAAATAGAAAATCTAAACTATTTTCCTTCACCTCGTTTTACATATGTACTTTTTGCTTTCAAATTGCTTAGTTATTTGCTTGACAGATTTTATTCACAACTGCCAACTCAATAATTTATCGCCAATACTCTGCTACGTCAATGGCACTTTAATCACAAAATTTAACACATTCATGCCTTTGAAATAGAAATAAAATATTTTTATGCATAAATAAATAATCAAATGCAAATTTTATTCAAATATTTTATATTACAATACACGAAGACCTGCATCAAAATGCATCAGTATTTCAATATAAATTGGATTTATCTTAACCCAGCATTTACACTAACTAGTTTTAAAATGCATACCCTACAACTAGGACCACTCTCCAAAAAACAGCTGGGGCAGCCGAATAATGTTTATCAAATTATGCTTTTTAATTTCTGGCGAAAACACGATAAAAATCCAGCAAACACACAATACCAACTACGATGATTGCAATTTCGACCTTGTTGAAGGGTCTTGTCAAACCGATTTGTATTTTATTGTTAGAAATTTTTCATCACCTTTGTGGTCATCGAACCAAGGATATAAAGAATTTCAATCATCGTAGTTGGTATTTTGTGAGGTGCTAAAAAATGTCTAACAATACAATACAAAGCGGCCTGACAAGATCCTTCAACCAGGTCGAAATCGCAACTAAAAAAATGTCATCACCTTTGCTCGAACCAAGGATATAAGGAATTTCAATCATCGTGGTTGATATTGTGTGAGGTGATGAAAAATGTCTAACAATACTAAGCAAAGCGGCCTGAAAGACCCTTCAACAAGGTCGAAATTGCAACTAAAAAAAATGTCATTGCCTTTACTGGTTATCGGATATTAAGAATTTCAATCATCGTAGTTGATATTGTGTGAGGTGATGAAAAATGTTTAACAATACAATACAAAGCGGCCTGACAAGATCCTTCAACAAGGTCGAAATTACAAATAATATGAAATTTTTCATCACCTTTACTGGTAATCGGATATTAGGAATTTCAATCATCGTAGTTGATATTTTGTGAGGTGATGAAAAATGTATAATAATACAATACAAAGCGGCCTGACAAGACCCTTCAACAAGGTCGAAATTGCAACTAAAAAAATTTCATCACCTTTACTGGTCGTCGGATATTAAGAATTTCAATCATCATAGTTGGTATTGTGTGACGTGCTCAAAAATGTTTAACAATACTAAGCAAAGCGGCCTGACAAGATCCTTCAACCAGGTCGAAATCGCAACTAAAAAAAAAAATGTTCATTACCTTTACTGGTAATCGGATATTAGGAATTTCAATCATCGTAGATGATCAATACAAAGCGGTTTGACAAGACCCTTCAACAAGTTCGCAATTGTTCAATGTTCAAAAAATAATAATTTAAACAAAATTAAAAAAATAAAATTAAACTAGTTAGAGAGTAGTATCTTTTTGACTGATTAGTTTTCTGGACACCTAGCTTTTATATCAAACAATAAAGGCCATATTTGCACCATATTTGCAGTGTCTGTACACAGATTTAAGCTTGTCTGAGTTCAAAAAAAAAAAAAAAAAATTGCAAGTATTTCAATCGTATAAATTCCGAAAACAGCAACTACCACACATATACCTGGCATACAAACAGCTGCATTTGAAATGCTAAATCGACTGTTAGATTTTAATTTTAAGATTGTTAAAAATAAGCAAAGATAAATTTAGTTTGTTGAGGTAAATTATTTAGGATGCTGCAATGAGTTGACAAATTTTTAAATTGCAGAATGAATCAAAAAACTGGGGGGGAAAAAACAATTTCGAAAAATAAATCTTCCAAAATAGCAAAGTCTATACATTCAATCTACTATTTCGTAATAACAAATTTAACGCCTTTTGAAAACACTTTTGCAAATAAATTTTTTTTTTACTAAAAATCAATAATCATCAGAAGTTGCAATGCAAGTTTTAGTTCCTCAATTGATTTATTGTTCTATAGCCAAAAGCTATTTTATATCCAACCTTAATTCGTTTTAGTATCTGAAAATGCGGTTAATGAATTTCAATCATTGAAATGTGAGAATTGAATTGAAATTAAAAACCAAAAAAAAGCACACAAAGCTAACTATTCTACTATTGCAATGATAAACATGCAGCACAATGATACCCTGTAGGAAAAAAACGCTAAGATTTCGAAATTTAAAAATATAAAAGTATTTTTTAATCTTTATTTAAAAATGAATCACCCTAATGTATAAATACATATTTGTTTCTTTCGATTTAAATCAGGGCCCGGCAGAATTGGAAGTGAGGGTGTAATAGTGAAAGAGTAACCATCGCACCAATAAAGTTAGATCATCTCTTTTTGCTTCTTCGCTCACTAGCAAGTACCGATGTAACAGCGTATGTTGTTGAGTCGCTGCTGTCAAGTGAGTGACTGAGCAAAACCAACGACATTCCATGATTGGTCAGAGCGATCATGGGGCTCTCTCAAGAGCAGCAACAATTTCATTGTTCGAGATGTCAAGCAAAGAGCGTCATAGTCTCTGCAAATTTTGGTTCTCAGATTTTCGGACAATTGTCCCACTAGGTGCCTAGGCCTGATTTAAATAGAATTTCTTAGCTAACGAAGTAACTATAGTACTGAGATAGTTTAACGAATTAAAAAGGCGCCTTTTACAAGATGTTACACAGAGAAAAATTAGCTGGTCATATCAACTAAGATCACGGTCAAATCTTATACATTGTTCAATGCTCTTGATTCAACGTCATTGAAACTTTTATCCTAAACTCAACAGAAAATTTTGTTGTTTTAAAAGAAAATTTTTTTGGTTAAGGTGTTTCTGAGTTCGATTCTCCGTGAAATCAAAATAATTTTATTTTTATGTTTAATTATTTTTATATAACTAAAATAAGTGTTATTTTAACTTCAAAAGGAGTCAAAGTAAAAAAACATATTTTTTAGAGTTATTATATCAACCTTACCGAAAAATGAAAACAGGTGTCTTCAACGCTCAACCTAGGTGTCTACCATGATGCCATCATATACTTATGCTTTCCAGCGTCTTACCTACAGCTCTGTTCTAAATGACACCAAACTTTCTCACGTTGCTTTATTGCCTTTAGCGAGAATCGAGCTTTACCTGCTTTGACTGCTGAACGCAGATGTCTACCATGATGCCATCATATACTTATGCTTTCCAGCGACTAACTACAGCTCTGTTCTAAATGACACCAAACTTTCTCACGTTGCTTTATTGCCTTTAGCAAGAATCGAGCTTTACCTGCTTTGACTGCTGAACGCAGGTGTCAACCATAATGCCATCGTGTACTTATGCTCGCCGGCGTCTAATTGCAGCTTTGTCCTGCTGGATTAACTGCAGCAGTTTGTTGTTTCAACACAAACTTTTGTTTTATCAACAAAAATCCTGTCAGTTCTACTAAATTTAATTGGATGATGCAATCAATTTTAAATGACAGTTCCATCGCTGTTGAATTAACAAGGGAAAGTTGTTGTATTAACACAAAATTTAGTTAGATCAACAAAAGTTCTATCAATTTTACAAAATTTTGTTAATTCGAAATTTACAGTTCTATGACTGTTCAATCAACAATTGAATGCAGTTACTTCAACAAAAAATTCCGTTCAAATAACTAAAATTTGATCAATTTAATAGAATTTGTTCAACTTCAGAATAACAGTACAAGATTTTTGATTTTATTAGTGTCATTTTTTTCTGTGTATAATCATACTGACTCCCTTTTGAAAACTTTAATAAAATTGCGCTATGAAATTGTGCTTGCAATTAATACATGATGCCATTCGATTAATGTCAAGTCCAACTCAAAGCTCAATTGATTGCCTAACGACATATACATATGTTGTTCTATATGTTGTTCATACAAATGTATGTACTTATGTTAAACAGAGTAAATATGAACATAACTTTTTACATAACGACTCCAACAAAGGCGAGCAACAAATTAATAATTGAATGAAAAGTTGAACTAAATTCCAGTTCGAGAATATAGTGATTGAGAAAATACCCACCAAAAAAATAGTCGCCTTTTAAAAGATTGACGGAAGCTTGTAAGCGAGTCGTGTTTTGCCAAACACTCCAATACGACGGCTGAATGAAAGGTCAGAATATTTTTCAAAAACGCCCTATCTCAGAATTTATTTTAGAACTTGTTTCAATGACGCATTATTTTAAAATTTGTTTCAAGAGCACACTATCTCAGTCAATGGCGGATCCATGATTTTGGAAACGGGGGATTCCAATTTTTTTTTATTTCGAGGATATTTTTCATTCACAGTTTCTCAAAACTGGCCTTTTATGCTTGTTTTTCAAAAAAAAAAATATAGCTACATTTGTTGGTATGATTTTTGTGTAATTTTTAGTATATTTTTAGTATATTTTTCTCATAATTTTTACTTTATTTTTTTCTTAATTTTTACCATATTTTTGTTCAATTTTTATTGTATTTTTTTCTTAATTTTAACCATATTTTTTGTGCATTTTTTGATAAATGATTGGTGTTATTTTTAGTATGTTTATTTGTTGTATAATTTTTACTATATTTTTGTGTAATTTTTACTATATTTTTGCATAATTTTTACCATATTTTTTTGTAATTTTTACAACATTATTTACAAAACATGTTAACTTGATAATGGGTGTTTTTGAAAAATATTCTTAGATTGAGCCTTTCTTTTTAGTTCTTCAGTTGAATATTTTGTCTTATTTTGCAAAATTCGTCACACAATTTTTTGTTGTGTACTCATGTATATCTTTGTAATAACCTCATATGCATAAATATATTACAGTAGCTAATAACTGATGGAATTAAATTACTATGCTTGTAGGTTCGTCGGGTTAACCGCAGTAAAGTAGGATTATTTTTATATTTTATATAATAAATAAACATACAGACATAAATATATGAACTTATGTATAGAGCAAATGTAGCTTGGAATACAATACTTTAATGTGGTCAAACTGTATATACATACCCACATCCATAAATAAAGTGTAACTTGCTCTATTTATATATTCAACCGATATTTATCTTGTTCTATATTAGAACCTTTTATGGGTAGCAGTCTTAGTCTGCCCACGTGACTTCGAATAAAGATACGTAAGTATATAGAGAACAGAATATGGGAATTAGAATAAAGTAATAAAATATTGGGTATAGAATATCGACAGCTGCATAAACCCATAACATCGACGTCTGCATGAATAGAACTCCTCACTTCAGAGCACGTTCTTAAAACGATCAATCTCAAAGAGGAAATAAAAACCCGACTCAGTATTTCTTAGAAGAGTTCCCTAGAACAAAGTTGGTTGAGGAAAAAGCATATTTCAACTTTCGGTATACTGTTAAATTTAACAAATTTTGGTTATTTGAAAGGAATTTTTTGTTGAAGTAACTACATTCAATTGTTGATTTAACAGTTTTTTTGTTGATCAAACTAAATTTTGTGTTAAAACAATAACTTCCCCTAGTTAATACAATAGCGATGAATTTGTCATTTTAAATTTATTGCATCATCAAAGTAAAATAGTAATAAGAAGTGACCGTGATTTTGATTGAATCAACCCATAGTTTGGTTGACGTGACCAGCTAATTTTTCTTAGTGTAGTTTACTGTGAAATATAAAATTGAATCAAGAATCAAACTCTAAGCTGAGCTTTTGTTACGCCATTTATGTTTATAACAAAATAACAAATATTATTAATAGTAAACACTTTTCAGTTTATTTGACGCACATTCATCGAAAATCATAAAATAGCAGAAAATTGCTACAGTAAAAGCAAATTGATTGGCTTGGCATTGCATTTCAATTCGATTTATTTATTTGTTTACTTACAAAACTATTGCTCAGACTCAGAAGTGAGGGTAAGCGTGTAGCAATCATTTACTTAAATTTATTCATAGATCGCGGTCAGGGATCGATTATTTTATTTAAAAAAAATTAAATCTAACAAGTAAGGAAGTCTAAGTTTGGGTGAAACCGAACATTACATACCCAGCTGTGCACATAAAGTGGGCGTGATCGTTCACCGCGATTTCGTTTATTTTCTATAGCTGAATTTACCACAACAATAGTATGTCCTCTACGAAATTTCGTTATACTAGCATAAACTGTTCTGAAGTTATTAAGAGTCAAAATTTTAAAATTTCTTCAAATATACGTGGGCGGTACCACGCCCCCTTTTCAAAAATTTTTATAAAATCGGCCTTAGAACATCTAAATCAATACATATTGCAAATTTTATCATTGTAGCTGCTTCTAATATTGAATTAACCCATTTTATACGTTTTTCGAAATTTTCGATATCGAAAAAGGGGCGTGGTTATGGTCCGATTTCACCCATTTTCAATAGCAATCTATTCTGAACCCAAATAAGTACGCATGCCAAATTTGGTGAAGATATCTCATTATTTGCTCAAGTTATCGTGTTAACGGACAGACGGACGGACGGACGGACGGACGGACGGACGGACGGACGGACGGACATGGCTCAATCAAATTTTTTTTCGATCCTGATCATATTGATATATGGAAGTCTATATCTATCTCGATTCCTTTATACCTGTACAACCAACCGTTATCCTAACAAAGTTATAATACCCTGTGTACAAGTACAGCTGGGTATAAAAAAAGTAAAATAAAAAAAAATTATAAAATTGAATAAAATAAAATAAAAATAAAACAACAAAAAAGAAAAAAAAATAAATAAAATAAAATAAAATAAAAAAAAAAACAAAAAAGAAAAAAATAAAATAAAATAAGATAAAATAAAATAAAATAAAATAAAA
>CAXKVI010000001.1:176641493-176661493 GCA_964058755.1 Campiglossa producta | reverse complement strand
GCTAACTGATGGATTGCAAACCTATTTTTTTAAATTATACCCTTTTTGTCGGATCTTTTTGCCTTCCATTTATCATTGGAAACCCTAGCGTACAAGCAAATGCCCTAACAGTTACATATGTATATACGAGTACATACCCCAAAAATCAATATTAAAAACGAAGTTAACACTAAAGCCCAAAATCATCAGCTATCCAGCACAGATAGCTATTAAAAGGAGAGGGGAAAATTGCAAAACTTAAATTAAAAAAAGTGCAGATATAAACAAAACTTCGCTGCATTTTGAACGCCGGATGTGAATTCCATGCCAATTTGTGTGGGGGAGCCTCAGCGTTTGCACGCGATCGTGGCTTATGTGGGCTCTGCAGACAGGCGCTAACACAGACAGACATACCTTTGTGTAAGAACTTTACAATGCACATATGAGAACATATTCAGATATTAACCCACAGTATGTAGTAAGTTTGTTCTCAATTGAACCTAGAATTTGCAATCGCTCAAACGGCTGTAAATATTTACGAATATAAATCACCGAAAAGCTGGAGGGGATTTATGTGTATATGGGTAATCGTAGGTGAACAAATATATATATGTTTTTGAAATGTGGCACAATTTTATGTATATCTTTATGTAAAATTGCTTTAAAAAATTAATAAGTATCTTACTATAGAGGCATTCAGACTCGGTATGGGGTTTCGATAAATTTTGAAGACTTTACACAAAATATTTTTTTTTTTAATAAAAAAAAAGAATAAATGTAAAAGAAACTCCTTACAAAACTATTTTTACTCAAATACCAAAAAAGAAACCAAAAAAAAAGTTTCAATAAATAATCCGCTTTCACGCTGCACCCACCCCCTAATGACCATTTGACAGCAATTTCGTAACAAAACAGCAATTTATTAACAACAGCTTAAAACACTATAAAAAACCCAAACGACTGCACCTAGCTCTAGGTATGAACGAGCGCATAGATACAAAAAAAAAAAAACTAAGAAATTGAGAAATTTTGAGCTGCTTATAAAATTTTTCTTCACAACTCTTACTTCAAAGAGCATGAAAAATGGTACTTAGCGCTTTAACCGTTACATAAATTTTGGGCTACCATATATGTATGGATGTACATAAGTGAGTATGTAGAGACGAGATCCCACATGCAAATATAGCAAAAAAAAAACTTGAATAGCAAGATAAGGTAATAAAGCTGTCATAACGGTAACAACCAAGGAAGGTAGTAACAAGTCGTAAAAGGTAATGACAATAATTGAAAACCACTTTGAATGATGGTAAATCTCTTTTACTGGCAATAAATTGCAGTTATTGATTTCAGAGTGAACGAAATTTATAAATGAAATCAGAATAAAACTTTTTTGCATTCTTTTTTTGTTGTATCTCTTCGCACACTTATCTTCCTTCTTCTCTGACTCATTATGTTTCTAACATGTATGTAGGTCCTGCCAACTTGTAGGAAAAACTCAAGAGCAGCACACCACAAGTTGTAAAGAGAAGCTCGGCACACAACTCGTTAGAGGTCATGATAACCTGTTTGTATATCGCCGCCATTAGTTTATTTTATTTTATTTTACGGTAGCCTTTTTTAATGTTTTTTTTGTGTATTTCGCTTTCCTTACTTCCTTAATATAGTCTTTAAACGCCTAGGCGTTTTTTGGCCGACCAACATCTTACGCCAGTTCTTTCTTTGTTGAGCCAACTGTCGCCAATTGGAGACACCGCGTGTTCTCAGATCTGCCTCAACTTGGTGCTGCCATCGGAGAGGTGGCCTCCCTCTTCCTCTACTTCCAACGGCGGGTGCCGATAAGAATACCTTCTGGGCCGGAGCGTCTTCGTTCATTCGCACCACGTGTCCTAGCCAGCGAAGCCGCTGGATTTTAATTCGCTGAACTATGTCGACGTCTGCGTAAAGCTCATACAGCTCATCATTATATCTTCTTCGGTACTTGGCGTCGCCAACTTTTAGGGGTCCATAAATTTTTCGAAGAATTTTTTTCTCGAATACTCCCAAAGCCGCCTCGTCAGAAGCTGTCAGTGTCCATGCTTCTGCACCATATAGCAGGACGCTTATGTATTTCGCTTTATTTTTTATTTATTACTTTCTTTTATTTATTTTATTTTGTTTTACTTTACGAAAATGTATATTTTTTTCAATTTTTTTTTTGTTGTTATATTTGTTTTTTTTACTTTTTTATTTTACTTTATTTTATTTTATTTTTTTTACTTAATTTTTTTTTTTTTGTTTTTTATTTTTATTTTTTTTTTTTTTTGAGTTTTGGCGAAAACTAGTTGAAAAATGCTACAAACATACCAACTACCAGTAAAGGTGACATGATCCTTCAACAAGATCGAAATTGCAATCATCGTAGTTGGTATTGTTTGTAGCATTTTTCAACTTATTTTCGCCATAACTCAAAGAATTTTTTTTATATTTTTGTATTTCATTTAATTTTAATTTTTTTTTTTAATTTTTTTTTTTTTTTGTATTTCACTTCATTTATTTTTTTTTTTTGTATTTTATTTCATTTTTGAAATTTTTTTTTTTTTTTTAATTTTTTTATAAATTTTTGGTTTTTCTTAACTCAAAACAAGAACAGGGAAGTTAAGTTTCTATCTGAGATAATATTTAGTCACACTTTACCGTATTAGGAGTTAAGCAGATCATTGACTCAGATCAGAAAGAAATTATCAGCTTTGTCACGATATTTTGAAGCTTTCAATTGAAAATCGTTTAGTTTTTAAATGCTCAGAAGCTATTGTTTTTATTTAGTGGGCGTAAGAAAGTAATTTGACAAGTACTTTAACCTCTACACATATTAAACACTCACAGAAAAAATGTTTGAATCATACGGGATACAAGCTAGAGCTGTGGCGAATATTCGTATGGGTACCTACTCGGATTTACAAATATCGGATTTACAAATATCAGAAGCTGAAGAGCAAAGGAGATAAAAAAGAAATTATTTGTTTAAGGTAGGATTTTGTGGATGGATCACAAGAAAACAGTCGAGACCCAAGATGACCGAAGCTGAAGAAGATAAAAGTTGATTTTTTCTCTATACTATAACTGCATGAAAGTCTAAGCTCGCATTCACATTCGAGAATTTCAAAAGTATTACATTCGCAACATCCCTAATAATTCTTTATCTTATTTCACTTACCTCAACTACATACGTTCATTAACCTGATATTTCAGTTCAATTGCAAAAAGAGTTTTTAAGTGGGAAAACAAAAATCTTTTCTTAGAAATTTGTTATACCCAACGCATGAAAATTATTTCTAGAGCTAGAACATTAGGTTTAAACGCCCATTCAAATAATTTCACAAATGTGTGCTATTTATAACTGTCTTACCTCTAAACTCTGTCTTCAAGCGATCTTTAACACTTACAATAAAACTCACTACACACGAGCCGGCTTTGTTAAAATTTTCTTGAGCTAAATACTTCTCAATACAAAGCAGACTTTTAAGCCTTCTCATTCATTGTTATTATTTGCTTGTCATCTTGTTTTCACTATATGCTTGAACTTTTCATCATTTTAAGCAGTTTGAAAGGGTTCACTTTGAAAGCGAGTCGAACAACAAAGCAAACAATTTTGTATTGAGCTGCTCCATGAGTAGGCCGTATGGTACAGCGTGAAATGAAAGGTAGTGCCGAAGGAGTTTTGCCAAGCTTGAGAGTTTATGAGTAATGGAATATTTTTGGAATAAAACGAAAAATCAGACAGGAGTATATTAGTGTTTCCTTTATACTTAGCTTTTGTTGTAAAATGATTTTCCATTAAACAAAAATAGTAGTAATGAAACAGTAATAGATGATGTCCATAATGTTTTTAGTATGACGAAAAGTAATAGGTATAGTGTAAAAGTTTCAGACATTACATATAATTTTTAGATATCTATAATTTCTAGTTAACATTTTTCTTATATCATTTTCGCTTTTAAATTTCGACAGTTTTTTTTCGAAGAAAACGTATTCTCGTCATTTTTTCCGCTAGATGGCGCTGTACTCCATATTTTTGGATCCCATCTTTTTTTTTATTTCCATCTATGTTTGATATACAATCGAGATCTCTTTTCCAAAAAAAGATGCGCTAGGTGGCGCTGTAATCGAGATATTAGAGAGTCCGCACCTACTAAAGGCCTAATTTTGTAAGTTGCACCGACTGAGTCGTGGGCACTTGCTGGTAGCTGAAAAGAAAACTTTGTGTTTGCTTTAAGCTTCATGCTTTTATTTACTCATTGTGTTTTTTTTAATGTATCACATATTATGTGTTTACAATAAATGTAACAGTTGTTACAAATGGTAAATAAAGGTACTATTTTACTTTACTTAATGCTCCATAAGTACAAAACCATGTAATATATATTTATTTAGACACAAGTTTTAGATATCTGTCTCTAGAAAAGTTGTCAATACAAATAAGGGAACAAAATTCGTATTTATTTATCTAGTACGAGAGCCCCAACGAAAGTTCGAATTTTTTTACTTAAAAACCAACCCAGTTCGTAATGATAGTACGAAATGCGAAAAAGATGAGAATTGAACAGATAATGATTTCATCATAAAAATACCGTCGCTCGCTTGCCAGAAGCATGAATATGCCAAAATTTAAATTTTAGGAAATCGTATTTGAAAGTTTATTCTTTTTGTAAAATTTAAAAATTTAGTTTTTTTACATAAATATGTTTTTGCAGGTTATATTCTCATTATACGCTTTCCATTGATAGAGTTTTTACGTTGATATTCCTTCTATTCCTCATTCATCTTTTAAAAATTTCCAAACTAATTTTTTTAAAATTTTCGGTGTGCCAGAAACATGAATGTGCTACATTTCTGACGCTACGGAAATGTTTAAAAACTGAATTTTTAATTTTTTTAAATTTTTGTTATGCCAGAAGCATGAATGTGTTGCACTCAACAAGAGACACTATGGCGTATACGTAATAAAATTTTGCTCCACATTCATGTTTCTGACAAAACGAAAATTTAAAAAAATCAAAAATTCAGTTTTTAAACATTTTTGTTGCGCCAGAAACATGAGTATATAGCACATTCGTTTTTCTGGCACAATTTTCACAGATTGGACTACACATTCATAAAAATGCCATTGCAAATTTCCAGAGGTTCCTTGTACTTTGGAAAACCAAGATTTTCGTGAATTGTACTGAAACGAGAGGTCAATCACGTGAGCCTATTAACTCAAATCTATAAAATTTACACATTTATGCCTCTGGCAAGCGATCGACGATATAGTCATCATATGGGTTCCAAGAGACACAGCTGAAGCCCAATAAATTAATATACTTACGTATGACATCGATAATTTAAAGTTTGTAATTACCTGCAAAAAAGAAGAAAAACATATTTAGTCGATAGTTCACAAAGATTTTTTTACAAATAGATTATTTTAAAGCTACATCAGCGGAGAAGGCGTAGAAGAAAACGTACTCTTCTTCTAGTGTTTTCACAGTTCTCCAGCTGGAGAGCTCTATGATAAAACAGCTATATCAATCGAATCTTGCTTAACCTAAGAAGAGATTTCGCTATTACCCAAGCGGCTACCATTTACTGCTTACTTAAATTATTCATGAGTCTCCGCCTGGGTATCACCTCCTTCAGAATATTTTGTCTACAATTTTTTCTCAACTAAGCGAACTTTTGTCAGTCCCCCTCAGTTAGTTACTTTACATTTAACACCAAAGTTAACTGACATTGAAATAATTATTTAAGCTTTGTTTTCTTATGCATTCATGCTTTTTGTTTCACGGTTTACTGACCTCTTTATATTTACTTAAAATACCAACAAAGGCTAGTCGCTAGTTTTCATTTTGTTATATTTTTAGTAAGTACACCTGTGCAAAGAGACGACATTATGGCGGTCGTTAGCTCTGTACTTTAACTACTAATGTTAAGGTTGGTAGATAGGCCACTGTTCTCTAGGGCACAAATAAAATAAAAAGGGCTTGCATGAACTAACGTTGAATGAGACTAGACTTGGACTATTTAGATACAGAAAATTTTGAATTGACTAATAAAATAGATTGACCTTATATTATAAGACCCCAAGCTCAAATTCAAAGACCCTGAGTCTTAGAACGTTTACCATTGATCATGGACCATACACCATCAACCACGGAGAATCGATCATAGATCATGGATCTTATACCTGACTTGTATTTAGATCAGAAATTATGGATAATTTTTCATATGTATATCATATGTCGTACTGCATAGATCATGGACCATAGTTACTGGATCATGGCTACTGGGTCATAGATTATAAACCAGATTTTATGGATCACCGATCAAAAACCATTAGCTATAGATAATATATTACTTTTCTTAGATTAGAACAACGTCTTCGCGGCTGAGTACAGAAAAAAACGATGAACATATTTTGGAACATAGATCAAATAGTTATCATTGATCCTTGTCCTAATCGCATTCATCACAGATCACAGACTACTGATCATATTACAAAGATTGCGGAACATTGACCACAGAATCATATACGATATATCATGGCTCATAAAAGGCATCGTTGAAAATATATCGCAAAAGTGGAGATCATAAGTAGCTGGAATCCTGGAACATTTAATGTTTTAAATACAATGCTTCTAAGTCAAAACACCTCGATAATTTATGAGATATTTTAGCACTGATCACATATGCTATAACCCAGATCACAGATCAGATATCAAGGATCATATTTCATATAGTCTGCATAGATTCCTGAACTATATTCGTAATCCAATTTCATTCATCACGTATCATTTGTCATAGATAGTAGACTAGAGACCAAAATCCACGAAGAATAAATCGTATATATACATCGTATAGATCATACATCTTGGAACAGATATAGATCAAAGATTCTTAATCTTGGAACAGATATAGATAATAAATTCTTAATCTACTTAAGTATACTTTACTTACTACTACAGCAATGAAGAGTTTGAAAAAGGGGTGTCCTTTATAGAATCCTCTACAAAGTAGGTTAACCCATTCCCGCCGGTTGTACTTTATAAAGTACAGCAAATTGTGCTTCTTTCCAAAATGGTTTAAGGACACACTTTAATCAATTTCGACAATACAAATTGTTCGTACTTTATAACTAGAACTCTTGCTAAATCTAAGAGTTTTCGGTGCGATTCCTGTTATTTCGAAAAATTTTAGAACAGTACCAATTTTTGACTACTTTTTGGTAATATCTTTCACACCTCATTATTAGGACCAAATACAGATGGTCTACCGATCGACCATTAATATTGATTTACATACTAGAATTTCTTTTCTTTAATTCTCTAATCAATCACGTTTCTCCCAAACTTTACTGACTAGCTTTAAATATTTTGTGTGTGCCAATTTAACATTCATCAAGTTAGTAATCTATCACCTTCAAAGGTTCTTTAACCCTAAAATGAAATTTTATATGTGCCATTTAAGAGACTCTACGGCTGACAGTACATTTTCAATGATGCAGCAGTTAAATGACTGAGAGCACATAAAGGCGAACGTGAAAGGCGAATATAACAACTCGTCCTTATATATACTTTAAATTCATTCTATATCATATGTTATACATAAAAATACTGGTTCATTATTTCTTAAGACGAGGACGAACTAAAAGTAAAAGAACGAACCGAGGTATTTAGTAGCTTAAGCTTGAAAATGGCACTAAACTTCAATCCATCCATTTTCTCGCATTTACTGCCACTCCTACTTACATTACATATAAACGTCATATAAATAATGTGCGCTTGTTTGCTGTAGTAATAGAATCTTTGGCATCTCCTTGGCATTCAAAAGTTTTCATTACAAGTTTAGTATCAGCAAAAAGCAGATTCAAGTTGCAGCGACCTTTTCTTTGGGTTTTTTTTTTTTTTGCATGTTCGTATTGGTTGTTTGAAAACTTGTTGTAGCCTTATTGCTGTTGGGATTTACTCGCTATAGTTTGTGTAAGTCTGCAACGAATGGAGTCAGTAGCTTTAGTGCGAAGTATAGCAGGCTAGAAAAGGGGGCTTGGGGAAAATATAAAAGTTCGACTTTTTTAGTTATTTGTAAAACTGTTATATCTTCTGTTAATTTATTTTTATAATTTGAATTTTATTCATGTAAAAACTGTTATAATTTGATTTTTTCTTAATAAGAAAACTGTTATACTTTGACTATTATTTTTTTCGGTTTGATAAACTGTTATACTTTCACCATACTTTTTTACTTCAAGTTTAATTTTTCTTTATCGGAAACTGTTATACTTTGATTTTTTCATCAAAAAACTGTTATACTCTTACTTTTATCTCTGACTTTATGGACTTTGAATTTTTCGAGAAATTTTGAATTTGATTTTTATATTTTTAGGGGAAACTGTCATACTTTTTCTTTTTTTATTTTCTGAACGTTAAAGACTGTCGTGATATTTCCTATATTTTTTTACTTTTTGAAAAACTGTTGTACTTCAGGTACTACATTTTTTTACTCTCTCAAAAAACAGTTATACTGAAATTTTTTCTTCTTTAAAAAAACTTGAATATTTTGACATTTTTTATTCATGGACAAACTTTGACTTCTTATATAATCTTTCTTGGAAAAACTGTTATACTTCAAAAATATTTTTTTTTATTCTCTAAAAAATGTGTAGTACTTCGATTTGTTTATCTTCTTTAAAAAGTTTACAGTTTTTAATTCATGGGCAAATTCTCTATATTCCTTCAAATTCTCTATGTTGTTGTTGTTGTTGTTGTTGTAGCGAGGTGTAGCCCTGCCTAAATGTCAGACAGGGTCACCCCGAGTGTATTGCTCTTGGCCGGGTCGATATAAGAAAACGGCCCGGGTCGTTTCGGCACGATGGGTACAGCACAAGTACTGGTACCGTTCTCGTAGAACCGGCAATACAAGAAACTAGCCGTGTAGGCTATGTAGGTCATTTAGCGTTACCCAGGGTGCACCAACTGGGAGGCGACCTACTTTTACACCCCCAATTCTATATTCCTTCTTGGTAAAACTGTTATAATTGAAATTTATTATTTGACTTCTTGGAAAAGTTTAAAACTTTAATACTCTGGGAAACCCGTTATACTTTGACGTATAATATTTTCCAAAACTGTTATACTTTGTTATTTAATTTGTTTACTGTTATACTGTGAATTTCCTCCTTCCTTCTAAAACTGTTATACTCTGTCTTTTACATCATAACCTCTATTGAAAACTGTTATACTTTGACTTTCATATATTTTACGATTCGAAAAAACTTTATTTTTGTTCTCTTTTTTGTCTATTTCTCTACTTCGACCATCACCATCGCTGCTCCAAGCTGATGAGTTAATTTCGACTATGTTTACACAGTCGCGAAAATCAATTTATCTCCATTCAAAGCATTAAAAATTTTGCAAAATAGCTAATTCAATGATTTAGCTATTCAATTATTTCGTTTGTTTTGCATAATAGATTTAATGAATGCAATTATAATTAGCAAAATCAATAGTTTTCCTGATTGCCCAATGCCTTGGCTATATCAATTTATTAATGAAAATTAAATTTTATGAAAGTGACAAAATCACACGCCAAACTGACCTTTACGCGCTATGATTATTTATTTATTTTGTTATTGTTATTATCGTTTATTCAATCATTCAATAATTCACACTGAAACCGCTAATCTGCAACACAGCCATGTTTATGCATTCAGTATGTGTGATTTATAAAAAACCCTTTGCTGTAGATAGAGTCGCTCTTTGTAAGCCAGTCATTCTTCGTCGCACACAAAAAGCTCCCATTGTTGTGGTCATCACTGAAACTCTTCACGTAGTAAAACCAAATTAGTCAGTTATAATTAATTTAATACATAAATCAAACAAAATGCGTGATGGCGCCTAATCTCGATTGAATTAATTACTTGATAGATATGACAGTAAAACAAAGACATTGAACCACTACCGAACACACACAAATATTTATTTATTAATATTTTGTGTTGTTTACTATATGAATGGGGCATTCCACGAGCCATTGAGGATGAAAAATTATAATTTATTTTATTTTAAATTTATTTTTTTTTTTTTTTTTAATTTTTTTTTCTTTTTTTCATTTTATTTTTTTTTTATTATATTTTATTTTATTTATTTTTAATTTTTTTTATTTCTTATTTATTTATTTATTTTTTTAATTTTTTATTTTGTTTTTTTTTTCTTATCTTATTTATTTTTTTTTTATTTTTTATTTTTTTTTATCTTTTTATTTTATTTTTTTTTTTATTATTTTATTTTCATTTTTTTGTGTTAAATTTTATTTAGTAAAAATTTTTTTTATTATTACTTTTTTAATTAAATTTTATCTTATTTTATTTTATTTTATTTTATTGATGATTTTTAATAGCCTATACGTAAATATTTTTAAGTATTTTAGTGAGCTCAAGGCCTTTGAAAAATAAAAACAATATTATGGATTGTATTTTACATATATTTGTCAACATTTCGGTTTCACTTTGAAACTGTCATCAGGAACATAAGAATATGTTGTATCCAGTCGTTCCTGACCATGGTTTCAGAGTGAAACCGAAATATTGACAAATATATGTAAAATACAATCCATAATATTGTGTTTTATTTTTCAAAGAGCTCAGTAAAATGCTTAAAATTATTTTTTTTATTTTTTTTTTTATTTTATTTCATTATATTTTATTTTATTTTATTTTACTTTATTTTTTATTTTATTTTATTTTATTTTTTTTATTTTTTTATTTTTTTTTTTATTTTATTTTATTTTATTATATTTTATTTTATTTTATTTTATTTTATTTTACTTTATTTTTTATTTTATTTTATTTTACTCTTTGTTGCTTTTTTGACTTGTAGCCTATTGCTGTAAATACCGACGGTATTTACAAGCAATTTTCGGGATTGTATGTTATTTTATTTATTTTTTTTTATTTTATTTTTTTTTTTTCATTATATTTTATTTTATTTTATTTTATTTTATTTTTTTTTATTTTTTTATTTTATTTTATTTTATTTTTTTGTTTTATTTTATTTTATTTTATTTTATTTTATTTTATTTTATTTTATTTTATTTTATTTATTTTATTTTATTTTATTTTATTTTTTTTTATTTTATTTTACTTTATTTTATTTTATTTTTTTAATTTTATTTTATTTTATTTTATTTGATTTTATTTTATTTTATTTGATTTTTTTATTTTACTTTATTTTATTTTATTTTTTTAATTTTATTTTATTTTATTTTATTTGATTTTATTTTATTTTATTTGATTTTTTTATTTTATTTTTTTTTATTTTATTTTTTTTTTTTTCATTATATTTTATTTTATTTTATTTTATTTTATTTTTTTTATTTTTTTATTTTATTTTATTTTATTTTTTTGTTTTATTTTATTTTATTTTATTTTATTTTATTTTATTTTATTTTATTTATTTTATTTTATTTTATTTTATTTTATTTTTTTTTATTTTATTTTACTTTATTTTATTTTATTTTTTTAATTTTATTTTATTTTATTTTATTTGATTTTATTTTATTTTATTTGATTTTTTTATTTTATTTTATTTTATTTTATTTTATTTTATTTTATTTTATTTTATTTTATTTTATTTTATTTTATTTTATTTTATTTTATTTTATTTTATTTTATTTTATTTTATTTTATTTTATTTTATTTTATTTTATTTTATTTTATTTTATTTTATTTTATTTTATTTTATTTTATTTTATTTTATTTTATTTTATTTTATTTTATTTTATTTTATTTTGTTTTATTTTATTTTATTTTATTTTATTTTATTTTATTTTATTTTATTTTATTTTATTTTATTTTATTTTATTTTCTTTTCTTTTCTTTTATTTTATTTTATTTTTTATTTTTTTTTTTTAGTATATTTTCACTTTGGAACTCCCCATTCTCATATTTCTTTGTAAAGGAATGCTGCAGGCAAATTGACATTCAAAATTTGTTTGGTCGTTAATTTTGCGTTTAAATGAAAATTAAAATCAAGCGTTTTACATAAACAAATAGGCATCGCTCGAAGAAACTCGTTTTTGAGGCAATCAGAAGATTCAGTTCCAAACAATATATCACGAGCTTAACTGTTAGTTGAAACGCATTGTTGTTATGGACCCAATTCGTTATATTAAATTGACATTTAATGTCTAAAAAGCAAAGCAGCAACAAATTAATTTATAAACAATATGTTTGGTCATTTTATGATGCTCTCAAATATAACTGACCTTGAATAACTGCTGTGGTATTAAGCCTTAACAGTATTTTATAAATTATAGCCGAAACGAAGAACATCATAGACTTCTTCACATGCCATAAATTTGAAAATCGCTCGAAATTCCATTTAATTTGTCCAAATGCATAATTTATGCAGATTTTAAAGTTATATTTTTTATTACATTTCCGTAAACGATAACGATCGTTACGATTATATTTTTAAATTATTTAAATCATTTCATTAAAAAGTGTTGTCTTATAACATTATAATCCCAACCCCATTAACGAAACAGAAATACTTAGATCGCTCATTGTTGGCTCACAACAAAATTACCGTAGCTCATTTTGGCTCTTGAGCTATTGCGGTAGTATGTTTGGCAAGGTAACTCAAAACTTTGGTAACCGATCACGCCAAAATAAATACTTTTTATAAATAAAAGACTATTCTATATAAAAGACGTGGAATATCCAAAAACATAGCTGGCTCGTTTTCGCTCACAACAACTACAATGTAGCTCGCCTTGGCTCCTGTAACTTTAAGCTTTTTAAGAACAATTAGGGACTTAAAAACCACTCTTTGCTCTTGCTTAGCACCTCCTTTTCATTGCCTGGAACAACAAACGCATTTAAATTTCTTCTTGAGTACCCTACAAGTTAGCGTGGCAACACATGTGAAGCGAAATTGACGTTCATATCTCCAATACAATACTTTTACTTATAGTAGATATGTATACCCGTATGTCTATACACTCAGCTGTAGCAACGTTTTATGTGGGTTTTCTGATTAAAAATTAAAAACTTGATAATTAAGTATATCAGCTGTGGCAAGTGTTCTTGATTTAAAATGAATTGCAAACATTGAAGGTCTGTAAGATTTTTTTTTTATGTCCGTGCGCAATCACACTATGGAGCATGTGGGTCTGTACATTTGTACATACGTTTGTATATCGCACTCTATATAGACAGATTTACGTGCATATGTATTAAATTTATTTATGTAAAAAGTATAAATTGTGTTTTTAGATAAAAATTGTATTTTGCTTGCATGCGATTTGCATATTAATTAGCTACATGGCAGTGCTGCCATTAACTGTTTCAAAAAATGCTATGAAAAAGTATAGTCCCATTTTCTAAGGAATGTATTTTTTTTTTTTTATTTTTTTTTTACTTTTTTTTATTTTTTTTTATTTGGTTTTATTCTATTTTAATTTAAATTTTTTTTTTTTTTTTTAATTTATTATTTTTTAATTTTTTTTATATATTTTTATTTTTTGTATTTTATTATATTTTTATATTTTTTTTATTTTTTTTTAATTTCATTTTTTTAATTTCATTTTATTTGGTTTTATTCAATTTTAATTTGTTTTATTTAAATTTATTATTTTTCAATTTTTTTTTTAATTTTTTTTATATTTTTTATTTTTATTCTTTCAATTTATTTTTTATTTTATTTTTTTTTAATTTTATTTCTTTTGTGTATTTTATTTTTTACTTTTTTATATTATTTTTTTTTTTGTTTTATTTTTTATTATTATTTTTTTTCTATTCTTTTTATTTTAATTTCTTTTATTTGATTTTTTTTTGTTTAATTTTATTTTATTTAACAATTTTTTTTTTTTTTGTTTTTATTTTGTTTTTGTCTTTGATTTTTATTTTTTTATTATTTTTTTTATGTATATTTTTTTACTTTTGTTTAATTTTATTTTGTTTTGGCAACTCACAATCAAGCTCGTGACACTCCGAGAGGCATCAAGAGATTGATTTTATTTTCATTTTTTTAATTTAATTTTATTTGGTTTAATTCAATTTTAATTTATTATTTTTTAATTTTTTTTATATTTTTTATTTTTATTCTTTCAATTTATTTTTTATTTTATTTTTTTTTTTAATTTTATTTCTTTTGTTTATTTTATTTTTTACTTTTTTATATTATTTTTTTTTTTTGTTTTATTTTTTATTATTATCTTTTTTTCTATTCTTTTTATTTTAATTTCTTTTATTTGATTTTTTTTTGTTTAATTTTATTTTATTTAACAAATTTTTTTTTTGTTTTTATTTTTTTTTTTTATCTTTGATTTTTTTTTATTTTTTTTTATGTATATTTTTTTACTTTTGTTTAATTTTATATTGTTTTGGCAACACTGCTTCACACTCCTAGAGGCATCAAGAGATTGATTTTATTTTCATTTTTTTAATTTAATTTTATTCTATTTTAATTTGTTTTATTTAAATTTATTATTTTTAATTTTTTTTTATATTTTTTTATTTTTATTCTTTCAATTTATTTTTTTTATTTTATTTTATTTCTTTTTTTATTTTATTTTATTTTTTACTTTTTTTATTTTACTTCACTTCATTTTTATTTTTTTATTTTTTTTTTATTATTATGTTTTCCTGTTTTTTTTTATTTTAATTTCTTTTATTTGATTTTTTTTTTTTTTTTTATTTTATTTAACAACATTTTTTTTTTTATTTTATTTGTTTTTTCTTTGCTTTTTTTTATGTATACTTCTTTTACTCTTGTTTCATTTTATTTTGTTTTGGCAACGCTGCTTCACTGATACCCACACTCGGAGCGGCATCAAGAGATTGTCGCGCATATTGCTCCCCTCACTGGGCCGTAGTGTTGTGCTATTTTATGCAACACTGAAATTATTAATAAACGATATAAAATGCGAATATTCCACAGACTGTATGTTTGTATGGCACTTTTATTTATTTGCAATTTAAATTACAAATGGGAGCTTATAGGTAGATCTACGTAGGTACATACATACATACATACGTTCGCAACAAAATCGGTTTATAGAGCATTTACGTGTCGTATTTGTTTATATATGCGAAAAAATTACATTTAATAATTCAACAGAAATCTTATAAACAAACTGTTACCGAATGAGGAAATTTACAACAAAACACTTGCTGTCATCTAGACTGACATTGCTGCCAACCAGCGTACGTAAGCGTGTTTGTACTTTGTATGATTCGAGGCGAATGTGTTCGAGTGTTAATCGGCGTTACAAGGTTTTAGTTGAGCGTTGTCTCGTAAAGGTCAAGTTATACGCAGTACAGTTTAATATACATTCTTTTAAATTGAATAAAAAAAAAAATGTTGAAATGATAAATATTTAATAAATAAATTTACAGGTGTGGAGCAATTTTGCAGCTTAACCTTATATACATATGTACATACCTTTGTAGAGTAGTATAGGTTAAATACGGGACGGTTAAGGCGAACATGTCATTTTTCTAAAAGTTCATAGATCATTTTTGATAAAACAACCTATAGACTGTCAGAGTTCTCTCTGAGATACATTCAGATTTTTCCCCATTACCAAAAGAATAACTTCTCAGTACAGTTAAAAGTCTACCGTAGTACTTCTCTATCACTTCACATGGGTCCATTCTTCACTATATCATCCTCATGCCTGCATTGCAGCAAAAAAACTCAAATTTAAATTTTGTCAAGGTTAATATCTAATCGACAATCTTCTTTTGCCTTAATTGCTAATCCCACTGAACAATAATTAGTAACTACGAAGAATTAATTACCTTTACCATCTTCGTCATTGATTGGCAGTACTAAATTGCAATCAAGATTAAATACTTAGAAAGGTGTTTGTGTGTTAGTGATGATAATTTGGTCGACTTTTGTAGTATCGGAAAAAATAAAATAAAATAAAATAAAATAAAATAAAATAAAATAAAATAAAATAAAATAAAATAAAATAAAATAAAATAAAATAAAATAAAATAAAATAAAATAAAATAAAATAAAATAAAATAAAATAAAATAAAATAAAATAAAATAAAATAAATAAAATAAAATAAAATAAAATAAAATAAAATAAAATAAAATAAAATAAAATAAAATAAAATAAAATAAAATAAAATAAAATAAAATAAAATAAAATAAAATAAAATAAAATAAAATAAAATAAAATAAAATAAAATAAAATAAAATAAAATAAAATAAAATAAAATAAAATAAAATAAAAAAATAAAATAAAATAAAATAAAATAAAATAAAATAAAATAAAATAAAATAAAATAAAATAAAATAAAATAAAATAAAATAAAATAAGATAAAATAAAATGAAATGAAATAAAATAAAATAAAATAAAATAAAATAAAATAAAATAAAATAAAATAAAATAAAATAAAATAAAATAAAATAAAATAAAATAAAATAAAATAAAATAAAATAAAATAAAATAAAATAAAATAAAATAAAATAAAATAAAATAAAATAAAATAAAATAAAATAAAATAAAATAAAATAAAATAAAATAAAATAAAATAAAATAAAATAAAATAAAATAAAATAAAATAAAATAAAATAAAATAAAATAAAATAAAATAAAATAAAATAAAATAAAATAAAATAAAATAAAATAAAATAAAATAAAATAAAATAAAATAAATAAAATAAAATAAAATAAAATAAAATAAAATAAAATAAAATAAAATAAAATAAAATAAAATAAAATAAAATAAAATAAAATAAAATAAAATAAAATAAAATAAAATAAAATAAAATAAAATAAAATAAAATAAAATAAAATAAAATAAAATAAAATAAAATAAAATAAAATAAAATAAAGTAAAATAAAAAAAGTAAAATAAAATAAAATAAAATAAAATCAAATAAAATAAAATAAAATAAAATAAAGTCAAATAAAATAAAATAAAATAAAATAAAAAAATAAAACAAAATAAAATAAAATAAAAAATACAAAAGTAAAAAAATTAATTAAAAAAATAATAAAAAGTTATTAATAAAATTATAAAAATGAATAAAATAAATTATAAAAAAATGCCAAATATAATAAGATAAAAAAAAATTAAAAAAAAACTAAAATAAAATAAACTAAAATAAAAAAAAAATAAAGTAACTAACACATTCACGGTTCACTCGCTTATCCGTTTACCTTCCGTAATTCCGATAGTGTCATCCCTAGCATGTATGTATTTTTTGCCTACAAATATATAATCTGATATCCATCGCACCTGATTATTGTAATTAATAAAAATTGTTTTGCTGTCAATGTATCTATGCTCTAAGACTCAGGTCGAGGTCATATATTCTGTAACATAAAATTTTTCCACCAAAAAGCTAACCAAAAAAAAATATTTCATTAAATCTAATCACTTGTGACCAATATTAGAGCAGCTTTTATCTTTTGGTTTTTTTTTTTTTGTCATTGTGGGCGTGTTGTCTTACATTAACGAGAAAAAATGACTATTTCATCTGTTTATTCATGATTAATAAGCCAACGTTTAGGTAAAGACGTCATGGCATATATTTTACAAATAGTTTTTGC
The DNA here is from genome assembly GCA_964058755.1 of Campiglossa producta. Lineage (NCBI taxonomy): Eukaryota > Metazoa > Arthropoda > Insecta > Diptera > Tephritidae > Campiglossa > Campiglossa producta. The sequence goes on along the minus strand of CAXKVI010000001.1, from coordinate 176,643,924 downwards.
GGTTTTTTCTAGTTGTTGTTTTTGTACAATTGTTAAAATGATGCTCTTTGCTGCAGACCTTCAAAGGGGCTGGTCGGCTTTTTGATAAATAGCAGCTAATATTGCATATGACAGTCTTGTATGTTTGTAAATTAAAGAGGAGCAAAATGCATAGTCGGGGCTTTTATGTAGATGCATAAGTATTTATGTATGTCTGTATGTCTGCATGACGTTCTCATGCTCGAATAATGGCCACGTTTCACTGCCTATTCGTACTTGAAATAAAAAGTGCTGTGGAAGATATAAAAAAACTTAAAAAAAGGGTTTTGAAGAAAAAATAAATTCTCAAAACCGTGAAAATTTTTGTCACCCATAAATTTTGGAGTACAGTTGTTTGGTATTTCTTATTCTATGAAAAACTTAAATTTTTTGTAATTTTTTTTTTTTTTTTTTTTATTTTTTTTTTTTTTAATTTTTAGTTACATTGATTGGTCGCGAAGCGATTTCGTTTATTTTCTATAGCTGAATTTACCACAACAATAGTATGTCCTCTACGAAATTTCGTTATACTAGCATAAACTGTTCTGAAGTTATTAAGAGTCAAAATTTTAAAATTTCTTCAAAGATACGTGGGCGGTACCACGCCCCCTTTTCAAAAATTTTTATAAAATCGGCCTTAGAACATCTAAATCAATACATATTGCAAATTTTATCATTGTAGCTGCTTCTAATATTGAATTAACCCATTTTATACGTTTTTCGAAATTTTCGATATCGAAAAAGGGGCGTGGTTATGGTCCGATTTTACCCATTTTCAATAGCAATCTATTCTGAACCCAAATAAGTACGCATGCCAAATTTGGTGAAGATATCTCATTATTTGCTCAAGTTATCGTGTTAACGGACAGACGGACGGACGGACGGACGGACGGACGGACGGACATGGCTCAATCAAATTTTTTTTCGATCCTGATCATATTGATATATGGAAGTCTATATCTATCTCGATTCCTTTATACCTGTACAACCAACCGTTATCCTAACAAAGTTATAATACCCTGTGTACAAGTACAGCTGGGTATAAAAATCGTATAAAACTAACAAGTTTCGTACTTAGTATAAACATGCTATGAAGATGGCTGTTATAGTTGTTCGTTCAATATCAGACAGATATCGTAATTAATTGTCTCAATGCCCTGATTCGCAATTAGCAATTAACAATTTTTCATTCTTCATCGCTTTTATTTTTGGCTTAAAGGTTTTAAAAGTGGGAAACAGATTCAGTGTTAAATTTAATTTAATTTAGTTTAAACAAATTTAATATAATTAGTTTAATTTTATTTTATTTTATTTTATTTTATTTTATTTTATTTTATTTTATTTTATTTTATTTTATTTTATTTTATTTTATTTTATTTTATTTTATTTTATTTTATTTTATTTTATTTTATTTTATTTTATTTTATTTTATTTTATTTTATTTTATTTTATTTTATTTTATTTTATTTTATTTTTATTTTATTTTATTTTATTTTATTTTATTTTATTTTATTTTATTTATTTTATTTTATTTTATTTTATTTTATTTTATTTTATTTTATTTTATTTTATTTTATTTTATTTTATTTTATTTTATTTTATTTTATTTTATTTTATTTTATTTTATTTTATTTTATTTTATTTTATTTTATTTTATTTTATTTTATTTTATTTTATTTCATATTTTATTTTATTTTATTTTATTTTTATTTTATTTTATTTTATTTTATTTTATTTTATTTTATTTTATTTTATTTTATTTCATATTTTATTTTATTTTATTTTATTTTATTTTATTTTATTTTATTTTATTTTATTTTATTTTATTTTATTTTATTTTATTTTATTTTATTTTATTTTATTTTATTTTATTTTATTTTATTTTATTTTATTTTATTTTATTTTATTTTATTTTATTTTATTTTATTTTATTTTATTTTATTTTATTTTATTTCATTTTATTTTATTTTATTTTATTTTATTTTATTTTATTTTATTTTATTTTATTTTATTTTATTTTATTTTATTTTATTTTATTTTATTTTATTTTATTTTATTTTATTTTATTTTATTTTATTTTATTTTATTTCATTTTATTTTATTTTATTTTATTTTTTTTTATTTCATTTTATTTTATTTCTTTTTGTTTTATTTTTATTTTTTTATTTTTATTTTTTTATTTAATTTTTTTTTTATTAATTTTTTTTTTCGTCCGCAGCTAATAATCAAATTCATAGGCATTACGGTCCCTGCTTTTAGTAGAAAAAAAATTAAAAAAAAAAAAGTTTACCTTATTCTACATTCGCGTAGTTGGAGCACTTAAGTCCGTCCAGCATAGCTTAAGACAAGGAAAGAGACAAAACGTTGATTCGATTTAAAGTGACAGTTATAAATGGCAAAGAAATGTGCGCGC
>CAXKVI010000001.1:176621493-176636493 GCA_964058755.1 Campiglossa producta | reverse complement strand
TTTCTTTTATTTTAGTAATATTTAACATTTTTATATTTCTTGTTTCTTCTTTCCGCATGCGCACGCGTAACTTTTTATATCCAATAGCTTAAGCATAGTCTTAAGAAGCAATTTATGTATTTTAAAATATTTTCAGTCTTCAAGTTTTGCTTCTGTTTTGCATATTTGGGGTTTGATGATCTTTTCTGATCGAAGTTATGTGTGTAAAAAAGCTTAGATTCAAAATTACTGACTTTTTTTTAAACAAACGACTTTTCTGAAACCAGCTAACTTTTTTGAAAGAACTGCTTTTTCTTAGAACTACTTAGTGACTTTTTTCTGAAATACTTTTATCTGGAAGACTTTTTCTGAAACAGAAGACTTTTTAGAAACATTAAACTTCTTTTGGAGCAAGTGACTTTTGCTTAAACGTGTGACTTTTTTTTTTAACTAGTGGCTTTATTTGGGACAAGTTGTGACTTTTTTTTGAATGAGTTACTATTTTTTGGCACAATTACCTTTCTTGGAACTAGACACTTTTTTGTAACAATCAACTTTTTTCTTGAATATGTAACTTTTTTGTAACAAGTGACATTTTTCTTGAACTAGTGACTTTTTTGTAACAAGTGACTTTTTGAACTAGTGATTTTTTAAACTAGTGACTTTTTGAACTAGTGACTTTTTGAACTAGTGACTTTTTGAACTAGTGACTTTTTGAACTAGTGACTTTTTTGTAACAAGCGATTTTTTTTTAATTAGTTACTTTTTTGTAACATGTGACTTTTTTTTGAGCAAGTCACTTTTTTGAAACAAATGACTTTTTTCTTGAACTAGTAACTTTTTTCTTGAACTAGTGACTTTTTTGTAACAAGTGACTTTTTGAACTAGTGATTTTTTGAACTAGTCACTTTTTGAACTAGTGACTTTTTTGTAATAAGTTACTTTTTTTAATTAGTTACTTTTTTGTAACATGTGACTTTTTTCTTGAATATGTAACTTTTTTGTAACAAGTGACTTTTTTATTGAACGAGTAACCTTTTTCTTGAACTAGTGGCTTTTATGTAACAAGTGACTTTTTGAACTAGTGACTTTTTTGTAACATGTGATATTTTTCCTGAATTAGTGACTTTTTTCTTGAGTTAGTTACTTTTTTGTAACATGTGACTTTTTTCTTGAACTAGTAACTTTTTTCTTGAACTAGTGACTTTTTTGTAACATTTTTCATATTATCATATTTTTCCTGAATTAGTGACTTTTTTGTAAGCAAGTGACTTTTTTCTTGAGTTAGTTACTTTTTTGTAACATGTGACTTTTTTCTTGACCTGGTGACTTTTTTGTAACTTGTGACTTTTTTCTTGAGCAAGTCACTTTTTTGTAATAAGTGACCTTTTTCTTGAATTATTGATTTTTTTGTAACAAGTGATTTTTTTCGTGACCTAGTGACTTTTTCGTAAGCAAGTGACTTTCTTGGAAAGGTTTTTTTTTTGGAATGAGTGACTATTTCTCAATATGTTTTTCCATATGGCCGGGTCCCGGGATCGACTTTCCTAATGTTGGTGGTATCACAATGGGCCTTTCAAAACTGGCCACTTGGACCTAACCTGACCTAATTGTTTTTGAAATTGATGGCTTTGTAACTAGAGACTCTTTTTTGGAACCAGCGACTTTTTCTGGAATCGGTGACTTGCTTTGGAGTAAGTGACTTTTTCTGGAACCGTTGACTTTTTGGAAAGAGTGAATTTTGCTCATAATTTTAAATGAAAACAGTGGCTTTTTGGAACAGTAACATTTCTTTTTTTTTTGAGCTAGTGAGTTCTTGTAGAACTTTTCAGGCCGGTTCGTTTTTAGAACGAAAGAGTTTTTTAGCTGTTGACATTTTCTAGAGGCTATGTTTTGCAACTAGTTCTTTGAAACCAAAACTATCCCCAAAGATTCTCGAAATGATCCGAAAATATTCCTGGTTGGATCCCAAAAACAATACCGAAATTATTTCAAAGGATATCCCTAAAAAATCTTAGTGTAAGTAACTACTGGAATTTGTGGCTAAATTTCTGTTATCGATACTTTATAAATTTGCTCTCTCGTATTTCAATTTGAAGCACTCATCAAATACCCAATCAACTTGACTGTTTCACATACAAATATACAACTATGAACCGTTCTTGATCTTTGAAGATTTTCGAAGGGCAAAATCTGCTGTGTTGACATTTATGGTATTTCTTAACATAAGGCAAACCAAGCCAAGCACGCAAACCAGCCAGCAGGCTAAAACAGCATCATAAAAACATAGTTAAAAGTAAAACGAAAAAAAATTATTTTTGAAATCGAAACCAACCGAATATTCGAATTCGGTTAGCGGACAAAACTGTAGCATTTTCATGTACGGTTGAATAATAGACTTCCGTTTTGTACAAAAATATATTTTTATTTTCGGACTGTCCGAGGCTCTACGCCTTTGTCCACAATATTTTTTTATTTTACTAAGAGTCACGATTTCGAATGAAAACTATCGATCTAAGTATCGAATTCATGCTTTGCCAGTTACCCCGGACTCAAACTCAAAAAACACACCTTCGCTCGCGCTCTAGTTAAAAGGTTCGCTTGATGTATGTTTTAACCACTTTAAGTGATACCAATTTGCATATTAAAAATCGCGTTGAAGCGAGCGAATATAAATAAAACCCAACAGGCAGCTATCAAAGCAGAGAGTGAATGGCAAAGGCAACGCATGACAAAGAAGAAGAAGAAGCTACACGCTTGTGAGAAGGTGACCCCCCAATGACAATGAAAACAGCTAACAGAAAAAAATGAAGGAAGTAAAAATGAAGCGGTGAGCAGTGAACTGTGCAAATAAACGACCAACATCACATCACATGCCACATTCGCCACTCACCACATTCGCCACATGCCACATGCAAGATGCGAGAGGTACGCTTAACTTACTACACAGCCGAACGTAAACTTTGATATCACTTTGATGTTTGCTGGCATTTTCCAGGTTATTTTGCTTCTTCTTCCTCCTGTTTGCTGGCTATGTTTTTTTTGCTTGTTATTGGTTTTGTTACATTGCCGTCTTTTGTGTGTTACATAGAAAATTTACGCTACGTTTGCGTGTGTGTAAAAAATTATGGCATGCAACTCATTAACGGTGCGGTGCGGACCAATGAGGAAGCTGTCTGGCTGGCTAGTTGACTTGAGCGAATATCTAATATGCAAATGGGTAACCCAGTAAGCAAATATAAAAACGATTTTGTACAGAGAAGTTCGGCCACAGATTGAGACTCAACTTTAATACAACTAAACTTATTCAATTTAAGACGTAGAGGCAGTCCGGAAGGCCGAGCCAACAAGCCACCAAGCAAGGCCAGTAATACTCTTGGTAACGTTAGATGTTAAAAATGCTTTTAACTCTTTTGGGTGGGAGAGCATGATTGATGCAATGGAAAGCTCCTTCAACGTGCCGTTAGACTTTTAAGATATATTGAGGACTACTTGAGAGACTGCTGGCGAATTTACGAATCGACGCAAGGTAGGTGCTCGGCCCTGAACCCTGGTATGCTACTTATGACAGCCTTCTTCTTGGCTGCACGAATCTGCGACCTGGCTCAACTTAAACTAAACCAAGTGATGCGCAGTGTAGACAAGTGGATGAACGATTACGGCCTCCAACTGGCTATAGCCAAGAGAGAGATCGTGATCCCAAAGAAAGGACTGTTGGGAATCAACAAATAGATACGCGTCGCTCTACGAAATATCTAGGAATGAAAGTGGACAACAACCTGACCTACTCGGCGTATTTACGAAGCTACTGCGAAAAGGCTGTGAAAACCATGTCTGAATCGCATAATGGCAAACACAGGCTGGCGTCAGTCTCAGGCTAATTAATGTTGTATGGTGCAGAAGTCGGTCCGCTATCATCGCAATCCAACGCAAAGGGGCTCTGAAAATCGCCTCAGCATACCGCACAGTCTCCATAGATGCTCTTCTGGTAATTGCAAGGACAATGTATACCTCCTCGGTGAGGTTAGAAAAATGATTTAAGACACTCTTTCAGAGGTTCGTAGAGATATTGCTGCAACGCAGGCGCTAGGTGAATCGATCCGGCGGTGGCAACAACAATGGAACAACAGTGCTGCTGGAAGGTGGACCATGATTCGCCGAACTGGAACCATGATTGAAGCGGATTCATGGAGAGCTCGACTTCTACTTGACCCAATTTTTAACCGGACATGTTTATTTATGTTCATAGAATGGGCAGGGTTCAAACCCCGCACTGCGTCTACTGTGAAGCCATAAATGACGTACGCCACACCTTCTCCGATCGCGAGAGGCGATTGGCAACCTTTCCCCCGCCAGTGTCATCCATGAGATAAGCTGCGAAAATACTAGATGAGATATAGAGAAACGTTCTCCTCGCGAAACGCGAAGACGATTGTCTAGCCAGTTAGCATGGGAGTAGTAGCCATGAGGGCGCAAGTAACGCGCTTCCTTACCTAAAGTAATGCTATGCGCGGTCCGAGGTAAGGAAGAATGTTAAAGAAACATATTACATATTATATATTTAACTAGCTGGTGCCCGCGACTTCGTATGCGTAGCTTAGGTATTGTCAAATTAGTCAAATGGTTTATGACAGCATCCATAAACACCTTTTGTTTGATACCCATAATGTACTAACACATTTTTGTGGAAATATTCGTCGATACTTCCGAAACCGGTCGAGCTATCGAAATTTCAAGATATCTCCCAAATCATTTCAGATATTTCAATGAATCACATCGCATATTATAGCACTCATTGACACCTTTCGTTTGACACCCATATTGTACTAAGACATTTTTGGTCACCCCTGGTTCACATATTGGCCAATAACCTCAAAACCCGTTGAGATATCGCAAAAAATAATATCTCAAACTTTTAGTTGAGCGTTTAGCAATCCAACGATTCAATTCCATTCAGCACTTTTAGAGTGTTACGACCAAAAACATACAGACAGATATGGGTCACATATTGAGCGATAACTCCAAAACCGGTTAAGATATCGAAAAAAGTAATATCTTAAATTTTAAGTTGAGCGTCAAGCAATCCAACGAAAAAAGTTTCATTCAATTCCATTCATTACTTTCAGAGTGATGCGGCCACAAACATACGGACAGACAGACACAAAAAATTTTAAAATGGTTGATTTGGATTTTACTCGCTTAATAATCAATTTTTTGTTGATGTCTGCCATGTACAGACATCGACCTGTTACAATTGTATTATACATAGAGATGTAGAGATTACTTATTTCATCTTATTTATTTTTTATATCGTCTTCTTTTATTTTTTTTGTTATTTTATTGAATTTTTTTATTTTATTTTTTTTTATTATATTTTTTTTTGGGTGTTATTTTTTTTTTTTTTTTTTTTTTTTTTTTTTTTTTTATTATATTTTTTTTTTTTTGTTATTAGGTATATATATTTTATTTATTTACTATTATATTTTTATTATTTTTTTATGCTCGCTGGGTTACGTCTCACCACAGCAACTAAAAAGTGCATATGATAGGTGCATGAATTTTCGTTTGACATACTTTATTACTATCACCAGAAGAAGAAATGGGCGCTAAGGCAACTTTCGAAACCCAAAAAAATAATATATTTGTATATTAGAAATTGAAATTAATGAATGTTAATGCCGGCGTGCGCTGCAGTTCAAATATTTAAAAAAAATCAACGAAAATTTTCTTCAACTCACCTTAGATTTGGAACGGCTGCTGCAGCGGCGGCCGCTTGTAATGGTGGTGGCACATTATACGGAAATGGTAATTTAGCGGCTAATGCTGGATTTTCGAAGAGCATTTTGTTGTTGGTTGGTGTTGTTGTTGTTGTGGATATGCACCTTCAGCTGAAGGTATGCCAAATAAATCGAACGTCGGAACTATTTTATGTTAAGCGATTTATAGAGAGTAGCGCTGAATTTTCGGCTACTGATTTTTTTAATTTTTAATTAGCATACAAATTTTGTTGTTTGAAATTTTTTGTTTCACTGATTTGCTTTTTTTTAAAATATTTATTTTGTGTAAATTATGAATTAAATTTTTTTTATTAAATTGCTTAACCACTTTTAATATATTTTAAACGACTTTGTTTTGATATTTTTTTCCTTTACTTCAAAACTTTCTTTTTTTTTTGTTTACAAAAATCGTTAGATTTTATTTATTTTTATTTATTGTAGAGCACATTAAATAAACTATGCGCTGAATGAAAAATTTTCATTTTATTTTTACCTTTTTACTTATTTATTTAAGTAAATTTTATTTGAAACACTTTTGTTATTTTTTTTTTTTTTGAAACGCCTATTTTAGGAATTATTTAAATATTTAAGTTGTTTATTTTTATATTGTTGTCTTTGCTTTTTTTGTTGTTGTTTTAATAGATATTTAAATCTTATTTTAGTTTTGGAATGTTTTTAAATTTTTCTTAAAAAATTTTTTTTTTATCTAATATTTTTCAACACGTTTTTTAGAAATATACTTTTTGCATATATTTTTCCCTGATAGTTAATGTAAAATTCAAATTCCTTTTTTTTTTTTGCTATAACACACTTTTTAAATTTCATATAACAAATATTAACCCGTTATACTTGTTTTAACACTTCCAAAACATTAAAAAATGATATTTTTCTATTGCTTTAAATTTTTTTTAGTATATTTTAAACAATTTTTATTTTTTTAAAAACACTTTTTTGTAAGTTGATCGTTATTTTTGCGTTCAGAACTTGCGTTTCTGGAAAAAGCTGCAAATAAAAAAAAAATAAAATATTTATTAATAATTTTTTAACTGAAAAATAATCTTGGTATCTTTAAATATTGATTGAAAAACAAAAAATATTTTTATCGCAAAGATAAATCTTAAAGTTTCATTCCAGATCACCCTTGCATAATGCTATGCATACACACACGGAGATTATCTCCAGTAAATCTTCTTTAATCAGATCCAAATTTTATCCTGACACACACAACATTGAAGATTAACAATCGGCGCCATCTAGCGCTTTGGTTGTAGTACTTGCGCTTTAAAACTAGGTGTCGCTGAGGATTTTTCTCAGCTTTACAGCTCTTTAGTGTCCAGTAGCGGTGAACTCGTAATTTTGGTAGTTGTCCTTGCTATTTTTGTTTATATATCGATGACAGTAGCGGTCAAATCATTAGCTCGTTTTCTGAAATCTGCTCTTCTTCATTTTTGGGAGTTTATAATGTAGATTATGTTCAAGTTAACTCCCAAAAGCAGATTTAATTCGGAATTTGCGCTAATGTATCAGCCGTATAAGACTCATTCTTCAGAACATGCTTATACCAAACTTCTGTATAAAAGTTTTGAAAAAATTTCTAACTAAAATGTTCTCTTTAATCGCTCTATCATCAGTCTTCTAACTTTTCGCCATCTTTCCGCTCAACTTTTTCTTCATATTCACAAGATTTTTTTATTTCAAATTATTTGCTTTTATTGTAGACGCGTTGTAAATATTTATCTTGACACAAATGTTTTTGTTGATTAGTTTTCGTTTTTGTTTCACTTTACTTTACAAATAAAAAAATGAAAAGTAACGAATTTTAATTGAAATCTAATCAGCGAACTAGTTAATTGACGACGCGACGCATATCTTGGAACACTTCGTCAGTAAACGTTGTATCGATTGCTTCAGTAGGTTGTAGGTATACATTCAAAATCGGTGGGCTTTGAAGGTATATATGAGAAGAGAAATAACTGTTAGCTTTTCCGAAGACCTTAAGAATTTAATAACTTTTTTTATTTTCAAAATTATTTTGAAGCGTCCCAATCTTTGTGCTGTTCGAAGGATATTTTGAAAGATATTCCAGAAAGTTTCAACGATATGGTTCTTTTACCGAGTGTTACTTTGAAAGATCTCAATATTTGAGCAAACAGTTGAACGCATTTGAATACATACATAGTATAACTTCTCACCGAAACAGGTGGTTTGTCTTTTTAGAAAATTTCAAATAATTTATTGCGATCCGTCCCACAAAGTTTCAAGGTTCTAGGTATCTACATAAGGTAGTTAGACCAAGAAATGAAAGGTCGTAAAAAGAAGAGAACAATTCGGAACATTAGACCAAAATTGAAGGAACTATAAAAATGCCAGCACCGCATTTTTTCATCACAAGGCAATTTTGAAGGATACACTGGAACTAGACTAAGAAACAAAAGAACTAATGCAACAGAACTAATCATATATACCATATTTTAGAGCATTTGATAGAGATAAGTATTATCAAAAAATAAAACTGAAAATGTCCCTTAATCAATCAAAAGTAAGAGATCCTACAGGTATGTAAAAAACTTCAACCAAACACTGACTCAGGTCCACGAATTGAAATCCAAATACCAAATTGGTTAGGCCATGTGATGCGACTGAATGGATATGCTGCGGCTCATAAGATATTCTTATCGATTCCCTTCGATGGAAACAGAGGAAGGCGCCTACTCTTTGGTGGGTGGGTTGGTTGCAGAGGCTGCTAGTAGACGAACTAGAACACATAGGCCCCGGAGGTTCCGTTGTGATGCCACATGGATCTCAATGACCCCCTACTCGAACCATTTTGTTGATTCCGCGAATCGCAGAATGTTCCTTGGCTTAATTACTGATAATTCACCGAGATAATAGGAAATATCGGACCCTAGATATTTTAACCTAATGCAGCGTGGGACACTCACGCAGGAGGTTCTCACTGTTTCATGTTCCTCCACATCTCTGCAGCTTCTGCAGATGTCATTCCCTATACCAAAACTTTCTGCATGTCTGCCTAAACCTACATATGTGCCCCGTAATAAGCCCTATAAGTAACGAGAGTTCCTCTCTTCTGAATTGGAGTAGGTATGCCATAGTGTCCAAGCACCCATACCAGGTGAAGCGAGATTTGCTCAGCCATTTCGTCTTGGAATTGCATGTAATTGCCCCCAGTGCCCTGAGGGCTGCTGCACTAGCCACACTGATAAGTCAGTATAGAAGAGCTGGAAAATTTGAAAATTTGAAAGGAGCGAGCAATTATTGGTGTAGAACATACATATGATAAGACGGTTCTGAAAGCATTCTGTAGAAAGGTTCTTTCTCAAGATTTATTGCCACATTGAGTACTGAAAAATATTTGCTAAGAAATCAGCATAGTTCCACTAAAGAGAGCCGAACGACGCCTTTGTTGGCTAGCTCGTGTTGTTTAGAGACTTAGTGTTAAGATTAAGGGATGCGTGTTTCGTAGCCAATTCTTTAATTTTTGACAGATATCCTTCGGTTTCAAAGCCATCGCTGCTCTACCTTAATATATTTTCCATAAGAGGCACCTTGTTTCGCATAATGCTTATTAAAATTTGAACTTCGACCAATCTGTATAGCGATTTGGCAATTCGAAAGACCTTCTGGGGTCAGGATATCGATTTGTCCTTTGTCGAACTTTCTTTAGAACACCTGAGTCTTTCTACAGCGGTATGGTAATTCAGTGACTAGTTTCTAGGCGACCAAGCTCATCAATGGACTGTTTTATCCGGACTGCTTGGAACTGAAGCAACCAGCCTAGAGTCGAATTGTGGTTTAGCGACATGAAATATTCACTTCACTTCACTTCTCTTTTATTCTATTTTCGTAAATACTTCTATGTGTGTAGTTCTGTCGTCGTTTTATAATCGTATTGATTGGTCGATATAAAATTGAACCAGCTAACAAGAAATCGCTAAGCAACTAACTAACTAGCAATAAATGTTGTTTTACTAGTAAGTTTGTTGACTTAACTAGGCTCCAACACACTTTAACGTAAGTTTGAGTTATGTCGAGGTTTTATTTAAAACTTTTCAACCCACTAACCTTTAGTTTCAATACAATTAAGCTTTTATTGCAAAAAACTTGAAACAATTTTAAAAGCGGCAAATGCAGTTATGAAGTAGATGAAAACTCGTGTTCTATTGTAAATAAATACACGCGACCATACAATTGGCAAAACAAAACAAATCACCCGTTTAGCGCGTACAGAACTGGCCTCGTGTGGCGACTTTTGTCAACTGAATTCGGCAACATTTTGTTGTAGCACGGAGCGCCACACACGTTATAGAGATGATGGTGATGATGACGCTTTGGAGCATATTCAGCGCCAAAAATGTACTACGAAACAAAAACTAATAATAATACAACAAGAGCAAACAATTGAAAGCGAAAATTGCAACAATAAAGCGGCGAAGTCGAATACAAAAGGCGATAAGCAAAATGGGGAGTAGAGCGTAACCGAAATGTGTAGCCATGAGCAGGGGTTCGATGACGCATAGGCGGCAAAATGTGACGCTTTTGTGATGTAGTGGGGAGGGGGGGAAGAGCTTCGGCTCAAAACATGTGCTGCTCGTAAGCTGCTGCGCAACATCAACAATCACCACCCGCATTAAGCGACGCCAAAAAAAGAAACAACAAAAAAGCTCGGGTAACTGTTATTGTTGTTGTACAGTAAACGCCACAAACATTGTTACCAATTGTCTCTTTGTTACTTTTTTGTACGTGTTTCCAAAGTTAATTTAACAAGATATTCCGCTACAAAGCGCGCTCTCTCTCTCTCGCTCTCTCGTTTTTGTCCTCCTTTTTCTTAACATTCGAAATCGACTTTGCAAAAATTCTTTATTTTGAGGCCAATATCCTTACAGCTAAAAGGGATAACACTATGCTACAAGTAACAGTACAGGTTTTTGTTCTCCTAACAGCAGAGCGCAAGAATTTGCCTCAGAGAACAGTCATACTTTGAATGAGTCAAGAAAAAGAGCTGATTTCGCATTAAATAATACATACAAAATTCGTAATTTTTATACGAACAAACAAACATATATTTTGGCAAGCCAAACCATCGAACAGTAGCCAGCAAGAAAAAATAACCATGTGGGGCAACAACCACTTTGCAGCATCGCTACATTTTTGAAGTGGATAGCGTGTAGGTATGGGAGAAACAAATTCGTGCTTTATCTGGCCATTGTACATGGGGAGCAGTTGAGTGTTTAGGGAATATACAGCGAAGGTGGCTGCGATGAGGGACTTCAAGCGCTTGATGTATGCTGCGGAAATGAACATTCACAATGGGAGCTATCGATATGCGCTTTATGTCATTTTTTTATACTTATGTTCAGGTAGTAATAGGGGTTTAGGGAGCCTTCGTATGGGATCTTTGTTGTTACTCTTATGTCGTCATAAGCTTGCAAAACAAGCTTGTCTTTGGGCATCGGCAATAACTTGGGTTTATCGGTTGACTTATGTTTATATTTTTTGTGTTCTTTAGCATCGACGGAATTTTTTATAAAAAGTATTAATTCTAAGACGTTCTTTCTTCGTGACAATCGTCACAACACTTTTTTTAGCACTTTATTAAAACTATCTTTTATTCTTGGCCTTGGAGTCATCGTAAGTCCGTAAAACTACTCTATGCTCAGACTAAAATGTTTATCACAGTCCATTTTCACCACTCCATCCTTTTTAAATATTCTCTGTTTAGAGCATAGGCCGGCAATTCCTTTCCTGGCAGGAAAACTCCAATGCTTTAACATAGCAAGCGCTCTCTCCGTGCCGACTACTGGTTTAGAGTCCTCATCAGAAAGCATTCTTCTTCTTCTTCCCATCCATACTGAGAATTTCTCAGACTAAAATTTTCATTATGCGCGATTTTTACCACACAATAGATTTCGAAGGAAAATTTGTATTATTCCCAGGCTAAAACTTAGATAAAAGATAAAAATACATAATCTTTCTGACAACTCTCTCGACATCACTTTTTTAAACTCTTAACGATATTGAAATTATGCTCAAACTAAAATCTTGATCACAATTTCAAAAACTCTCAAGTCAAATATTGCACAATTGATAAACATACTTAAAATATTTCCAAAATCTTCATTCGAAGCATTCTTGACAACTTTATCGCTGTCACACATAAATGGAACTATTCTCAAACTGATTCACTTCTTTATCAATTTTAGGCAAAAATCAAGCTCTTTTTTTCAAAATTTCTAAGACTAAAATTTACATCACACTACTGTTTCCAAGTGATCGAAAAATCGTTCTACGCGGGCATTTTAAAAGGGTCATAAAAAAATCCAAAATAACTCAGAGTTTAAAAGGTTTCATTACTTTTTTCAGACTTCGGAGTCTTTTTAGAGCCTTTTTGATACTTTTCTAAACCTTTTAGGAATCTTTTTTGACTTCGTTCAGGCACATTTTTTCCTCCATTTTGATGGTTTTTAAAAGAGTTTTAATGACTCTTTGTTCGTGGTATCACAACGGGCCTTTCAAAACTGCGGCAGCCACTTGAACCTAACCTACATACGTTTTTTAAATTTTTTTAAATTACGTACTCTTTGGATCATTCTATTCGTAAAGTTTCGTTTTTGTTTTTCAATTGACATTAATTTGTTTCTTTTCCAATTTTTTCGGTTTGCACTTCACTGCTTAAACTTGTTTCCTTTCAAAAGTTTCACGATCTGCAGTTTTAAGGACTATTCAACGAAATTAGAATTTATGCAGTCAGTAGAACAGGCGCACCAAAAGTACCGGATCAGAAAATTTTCTAAACGAGATCCGCTCAACAGTTATTTATCTACCTGGCATTTTAAAGACGTTCTCAGAACGTAATAGAGTAACTAACCTCATTTCGTTTCACTTTCTATGACTCACATCACATTCTTTCTAAGCTCTATCAAGTCAATTTAATATGTATGTATGTAGTTATTATAAATTTAGGTTTGAGGACTCTATTGCGATTCTGGTTCTTTGGTTCCCTCATTTATTTAGAACACTTCATCCTATTGTGCGAAAGATCTCGCCAGAGTGACTCAAGATGCTTTTGTCTCTCCCACTATATAGCAGGGCATTCGAGGATTCGAAACTTCATAAAATCGTCTGAGGCTCCCTGTTAGGTTGTAAGTTGTTATCTGCCGTGTTCTGTATGTAGGTCTTTCTTTGAAGGAATACATATCTGAAATTTCGATAGTTTCAAACATAACGTCGACGGTCTTCGATAGCATCCAAAAAAAAAAATTACCCATAGTACCGCCATCGATAGTTTTGAGCTTCTAGTAGATTGTGTGTTTTGTTTTGATGCAGGGCTTGAGTTAATTATATTTTATTTTATTTCTCTTCAGGATTTCTCGATGGAATCTACAGAGCTGATGTGGTTTTGAGAACAGCTTGACAGAAATCATCTCTTGAGCTGTTCAATTTTCGTCAGAAACTTCTTTACTATAGTCCAACTTCAATGGCGTGTAAGATGTAAATTTCTTTGGACTTCGGCTTTTAATTTAGCTGTGGCAAACCAATCTTCTTCAGCAATAGTATAGGTTTATTTTTTTATAACAAATCAGTTAAGCCATTGTCAAACTACTTTCCATACTGAGGGACCACGTTGTCCTCTTCGGTCTCCGTTTTTGTTTTAACTTAAAATTTTATATTTCATCTGACTAATAACTTTTATTTTTATTAAGGTTTCTTGCGTTTTCATGAATCTCTTTCACTTGCATTCTTATCGGTTCTTTCAGAACACTTCTCACATCAATATTTGCTTCCACATTGCTTCGCTGTCATTCACTTTTCTATAATCTGGTTAGTTTCACGCATGCTTCACCGATTGCACTTTTCCTTTTTAAGAACAATCACAAAACCAGTTTGATCCCCACTCAAGCTATCTGCGGTTCATTTCAATTAAAGGCACTCAACTTTTGCTCCAACTTTACTTTACTTAAAAAACTTGAAGTTATCGGAAATTTATTTTGTTTATATTTCTGTTAAAAAGCATCGTTATACTCCACCAATTTCCGGTATTCGAACTCAAGTTTTATCAACAAATTGTATGTACATATTTCTGTATGCATTTGTTTATTCTTTGTTTTTTGTTATTTATTTTTCTAAATAATCATTTCTTGTTTATTTTCCTTCCTTTAGTTGTCATGTGGTCATTTCTATATTGCCACAACTGCTGTGTGTGTTGCACATACCTAACTACATTCCACATTATTTATTGACTCAGAACTTTACTGTCTCGCTATTACTTACTTTATTTCTTCTTTCATGTGCCCCTCTTTCGCTTTAAACTCAAACAAGCTTCATTTCAACATTTTTTCTGTTTGTTTTATTTCTGTTTTAAGTCGTGATTCTACTACATATATATCATCTCATATATACTTATTTACTTGTATGTTTGTTTGTATGTATATTCCAATAAGCCTTTCCCCATTATATAGCCCCTCATCCAACATATGTACATGTGTAAGCCCCCCTTTTTATATAGCCATTGTTGTTCTTGTTGTTGTCGTTGTGGGTCTTATGTATATTCGATTGTGTGGCTAGCTTTGTTTTTTCACTTGATGGATATCAAGTTCTGGCTTTATGTATACAAATATATATTCTCTATACGACGAGTACAATCTTTGGTTTGGTTATATTGCTTTTTACGGGCAGCCTTTTTCATAATAGCTTTTGGTCTTTCGCTTAAGTTTTATTCGCTTTTTGTTTGTTTCTTATTTTTACAAGTTCTGTCGTTTTGTTATGCTCGCTGTTGTCGTTTTATACTAGCGCATAACCTTGTTGTTGTTGCTGTTGTTATTATTATTTTTTCTTGTTTATTCTTGCAGTCAATGTTATCTTTGCTTTGAATTCTCCATAACGATCTTGATCGAGTCGCGTTTTGAGTGACGGTTTCGTTGGTGTTCACCTCAGAGCGTAAGTATTATTTCACCGGTTTTGCGTTTCCTCAAGGCTTGCGGTTTTATATAATTTTTTTTTTAAGTAAGCTTTCATATATTTTGCCACACTAGTTGAGGTTTATAGTAGGTATGTATTTCTTTACGTTGTTCTGTGGTTTTAGTAGCATACATGCATACAGATGGATAGAGGAAATGCGGGTTTTCTTTCGATCTAAGATAAACTGGGGGTCTCAAATGGTTGTGATCTACAATCCGATGGGTTCTCTAGGAGTATGAAGCCTTTCATCTTTCACCTCTAGTATTCC
>CAXKVI010000001.1:176612336-176621293 GCA_964058755.1 Campiglossa producta | reverse complement strand
CCCATAGGCTTCGTCTGAAAATTCTAAGAGCAGATTAGGATTCTAAAGAAAACAGTCTAAGAACTCTCATACTCAAAACCATATTTAGTGCAGGATAGGGATCCGTCCCCCTTCTATCCTTTAAAAAACGCTTAACGGAGTTACACTATGAAGAAAAAAATCGTCGAAAATTCCGAGAACCTCTATGTATGTATGAACGTAAAATTAGCACTTTTTGTAATTCTTTTTAAAACCACGGGGCGTATGAGTAACCAAAAATGCATTGTCTATTGAATTTCGATACACCACGGTATTGTGCTCGGCCTACTACACCACTATTTCGGTATCTCAACTCGGTGAAATCAGCATCAAAATTTCTTAAGTTATTCTAAACGGGGCTTGACTCTCGGAAAACTCTTCGAGTGCAGTTCTGTATGGAAGGCTTTTTAAAGCAAAACACATCTGCTTTGTAGGTGCCGTTCGGAGTTGGCAAACATCTGTTAATCGGGCCAATTTGTAAAGTAAAACTTAAAAGCAGCACACTACAAATTGGAAAAAAGCTGATCGCAAAGCTGATTGAATTGCATTTCACAGGAGTAGGTAAATGGCATGATATTTGAGGACATGCATGGATGAAGGGGGTTTGTCGCATTATGAGTGAAACGAGAAAATTGACTTTAAAGTTTTGCTTAAACATTTGAGGTCCTATCACAAATTTTAAGGAGCCATTTATGCAGAGCCATAAAAGACGTTGCATATTCGACATAAAAAAAGCATACGTTTATTTTTAGTACTTTATTTGAAAAAAAAAAAAAAAAAACGGAACATACCCCCTTCTCCCACAATTCATATTGAAAAGTTGTGTACATACCCCCTTCATTAATGAATTATCTTCTACAATTTTAACGATAGCCAGGTTTTGATAAGACAGAAATCTAAAACAGAAATTGAGTCAGAATGCGACATACCCCCTTCATCCATGCATGTATTTATTTACTTATAGTAAAACATATGGGTAAAGCAGATTTAGCTCTGCTTCCAGAAAATATAGACTTTTGTCATGTGTGGAAAGAAATTAAGCTTTCCGAGACCGTGTGAGAATCGAGGCTATATCGCTGACGATTATTTTTATAGGTATTAGAAAGAATTGAATGCAAAAATTGTATACAGCGGAATGGTAATTCACTGACTAGTTTCCATGAATTTATTTTTATTTATGTGTGATGTGATTATATTCAGCATATATTCTTGGATAGTATAGCCATACTGTAGTCTGACTCCGATGTTAAAATCATTTAAGGCGAACCTTTCTCTTTTCCTTTTTTTCCGTGTCCCTTCCCCTACCTGTTCCTAATAATAATACTACGTCTCTTTTTTTCTTCTACTTTTTTTACTTCTTTTGTACGCTTTCCCTTTAATCTCCCTTCCTGAACTTCCTCTGCTCCCTTTACCTATGAAATTTTCGTAAGAGGGAAGCTTATAAAATGTTCCATGGAAAGGGGTAGAAAATATTCCCTGCAAAAGATAGGCAAGTCATTATTTCAACTAAAGTGTCGTTTAATAATGAAAAACACGTTTTGTCTACCTTTTACTGCGCAATTTTGTATGTTTTTGTTAATATTTTTTTTTTTATGTTTCTCTTTTTCTTGCATAAAAAACGTCTCCTTTTTACTCCCAGTCTTTCATTTAAAAGACGGCATTCAAAAATTATATATGGACTAAAATATTTTTCCCACCTCACATCTGGGTATATAAAGGTCTTCACCAACCGCAAGCAGGCCCCCTTACTTCTTCATCATTGTTTTTGTTTGCCTTTACAGCATTTAAAAAGCGTCATTGCTTCGTTGTGCCACTATTCATGTACGAGTATAGAATTGTTTTTGTTGTTGTTGTAGTTGCTGCTGTTGTTGTTGGTGGGTATACAATTGCTGATTCTGACTTTATTATTTCGACGTTTTGCCTTGGCGTGTTTGTTGGCGTCCAGCACTACTCAGTTCAATTGTGACCGTTATTTCGCCAAGTTGAAAGTGCGTGCGCTCGATTGTCAAACGTAACATTCGTTAGTTCGGAGTATAAAATTTATTTGTTGTGTTTTTGCGTTCAAACGTCAAATAACAAATTGTGTGTAGCAACAAAGAATTGTGTGATATAAGATTCAGACAAAAGCAGAAGAAGAAGAAGAAAAAATAATAATAACAACCAGAAAAAGGTAGTTTGTTTTTGTAAAAAAGTTTGATGGTTTTGTGATGAACTGAAAAAAAAAAAAATTTGTGAATGGGTTGATATTACTAAAACAATTAAATTTTGATAAAAAAAAAAAAAAAAAAGAGAAAAAAAAAAAAAAAAAACTAAAAATAACATGTGTCTGCTGTGTAGCATTAAATTGCAAATGTGAACAACAAAATAACCCTTCAAACCTTTGTGCTTTAATTTGGCGACTTCAATCATTTGTTGGTAGTCGCAAAACTTATTCGTGATTTTTCGTTAATCTAATTTATGTTTTCGCCTTGTGTGTTGCGTTGCGTATTTTACTGCGCGTTCTTTTTCTAGCGTCTCGTTGAAAAGTTGCGTCGCATTTAAATGCAAAAAGTTGTACTTTGGCTGCCTCTGTGGAATACTTCGTTTACCTACTTTAAGGATGTTTTTGTTGGTGTTTTTAAATGCTACCTTCCTAAATTCTATTTTTATACCTTTACTTAATCATTTCTTATCATCTCTTCGAGGTTTTATAATCGACCCGTATCTAACCAATATAAACAGTAAATAATTATTCTACCTATCAGCAGCAACAACAATTTCCAGATATTGGCCATAGAAATATCTGATAACAAATCATAAACTATCGTGAAATCAGATAATCGAAAATTGATTCTTAGTTACCCAACTCACATATTATTTTATTTTATTTCATTTTTTTAATTTTTTTTATTTTACTTTGTATTATTTTATTTTTTTTATTTAATTTTTTTTATTTTATTTTATTTTATTTTATTTATTTTTTTTTCATTTTCTTTTATTTTTTATTTTACTTTGTTTTATTTTATTTTATTTTATTTTATTTTATTTTATTTTATTTTATTTTATTTTATTTTATTTTATTTTATTTTATTTTATTTTATTTTATTTTATTTTATTTATTTTATTTTATTTTATTTTATTTTATTTTATTTTATTTTATTTTATTTTATTTTATTTTATTTTATTTTATTTTATTTTATTTTATTTTATTTTATTTTATTTTATTTTATTTTATTTTATTTTATTTTATTTTATTTTATTTTATTTTATTTTATTTTATTTTATTTTATTTTATTTTATTTTATTTTATTTTATTTTTATTTTATTTTATTTTATTTTATTTTATTTTATTTTATTTTATTTTATTTTATTTAGTTAAATTTAATTTAATTTGAAATCAGTTTTCTTAATTTAATTTAATTTTATCTTATTTTTTATTTTCCTTAAATTTATTTTATTTTAATTTACTTTATTTAATTAACTTTTTTATTTTTTTATCTTATTTTATTTTATTTTATTTTATTTTCTATTTATTTTATCTTATTTTATTTTATTTAATTTATTTTAATTTATTTTATTTTATTTCATTTGTTTAATTTTATTTTATTTTATTTTATTTTAGTTTATTTTATTTTATTTTTGCATTTTATTTTATTTATTTTATTTTATTTTTAATTTTATTTTATTTTATTTTATTTTATTTTATTTTATTTTATTTTATTTTATTTTATTTTATTTTATTTTATTTTATTTTATTTTATTTTATTTTATTTTATTTTATTTTATTTTATTTTATTTTATTTTATTTTATTTTATTTTATTTTATTTTATTTTATTTTATTTTATTTTATTTTATTTTATTTATTTTATTTTATTTTATTTTATTTTATTTTATTTTATTTTATTTTATTTTATTTTATTTTATTTTATTTTATTTTATTTATTTTATTTTATTTTATTTTATTTTATTTTATTTTATTTTATTTTATTTTATTTTATTTTATTTTATTTTATTTTATTTTATTTTATTTTATTTTATTTTATTTTATTTTATTTTATTTTATTTTATTTTATTTTATTTTATTTTATTTTATTTTATTTTATTTTATTTTATTTTATTTATTTTATTTTATTTTATTTTATTTTATTTTATTTTATTTTATTTTATTTTATTTTATTTTATTTTATTTTATTTTATTTTATTTTATTTTATTTTATTTTATTTATTTTATTTTATTTTATTTTATTTTATTTTATTTTATTTTATTTTATTTTATTTTATTTTATTTTATTTTATTTTATTTTATTTTATTTTATTTTATTTTATTTTATTTTATTTTATTTATTTATTTTATTTTATTTTATTTTTTATTTTTCTTAGGTTAATTTTATTTTTTATTTTACTTTATTTTATTTTATTTTTTTTCTTATTTTTTTTAATTGTTTTATTTATTTATTTTTTTTTTATATTTTTGCTTTAGCCAACTTTTTTATTGACAGAGTACTTGAAATTTAATTCAAAAACCACTGAGCCACCTACAAATATTCAGTAAAAAAGAACAAATTCTGCCCCATACAAAGCGAATTATTTTTTTCTACACAACCTAATTAGTACAGTTAAAATAAATTGAAAATTTATCGCGATCCCATACAAAGCCCCGAAAATGACAAAATCATACAAGTCGAAACCTTTGGCACCCCTATCCCATTCCTCGACAAATACATATCAACAAAGTCAATCCTCCAAATCCGCGCTTATACACCCACATATGTATGACTTGCATTGGACTTTGTGTTGTTGCTATTTATTGCAAAATAACATGCAGCATTTAACAATACAACTCAAAACAGTGCTGTCAAATGTAATAAAAAAATTTTAGAGGCGAAGCGAAATAAACAAAAGTCACACAAACATTAATTAAATCGCTCACTACTGGGATTACTCACACTAACACACTCTCCAACAGTCAAAGCAAAGTAAATTTTTGTCGTGTCCGCTCCATTACAACAAAAATGAGTTGCTCCCATGTGCTCCAATATACTCTCTAAAAATGCTCAACTCATTTACCTCTCTTTTTCTATGTGAGCGCAAACATTTGCTCTGCTCAAAGAACAAGCGGAAATTATCTGTTTTACTCTTTCTTATTGAGGGTATATAATTTGTGCGAAAGAAGTGTATATAATACAATGGGATGAACGAGACAACTACTTGCAATTCGCTAAAGGGACAAAATAGTCGTTGCTTTTTATTAACGGTAAGTACCATTTTGCTGATATCTTTTAGTTGGGATGTACAGCCAGTGTAGAAGCAGAGATGTTAGTATGCACCTACATAGTACATGCTGTTAAATTTTAATTTGAAGCCTAACTTAGAATACGGGCTGATAAACAACTTGGCGTAGAAGCAAATATATTTCGATACTCCCTAGCCATAACTGAAAGCATAGTTTTTTATTTTATTTTAGTTTTTTCTATTTTCTTTACTTTATTTTACTTTATTTTATTTTATTTCATTTCATTTTTATTTATTTTATTTTATTTTATTTTATTTTATTTTATTTTATTTTATTTTATTTTATTTTGTTTTATTTTATTTTATTTTACTTTATTTTATTTTATTTTATCTTATATTATTTTATTTTATTTTATTTTATATTATTTTATTTTATTTTATTTTATTTTATTTTATATTATTTTATTTTATTTTATTTTATTTTATTTCATTTTATTTTATTTTATTTTATTTTATTTTATTTTATTTTATTTTATTTTATTTTATTTTATTTTATTTTATTTTATTTTATTTTATTTTATTTTATTTATTTTATTTTATTTTATTTTATTTTATTTTATTTTATTTTATTTTATTTTATTTATTTTATTTTATTTTATTTTATTTATTTTATTTTATTTTATTTTATTTTATTTTATTTTATTTTATTTTATTTTATTTTATTTTATTTATTTTATTTTATTTTATTTTATTTTATTTTATTTTATTTTATTTTATTTTATTTTATTTTATTTTATTTTATTTTATTTTATTTTATTTATTTTATTTTATTTTATTTTATTTTATTTTACTTTATTTTGTTTTATTTTTTTTTTTTTTTTTATTTTATTTTATTCTTTTTTTATTTTTTTTTATTTTATTTTATTTTTTTTTTTTTTCATTTTAGTTTATTTTATTTTTATTTTATTTCATTTTAGTTTATTTTATTTTATTTTATTTTATTTTATTTTAATTTAATTTAATTTATTTCTTTCTTATATCACTTTTGTGTTTAATTTAATGTTTTTGTATTTTATTTTATTCTACTTTATTTTATTCTGTTTTAATTTTTTATATATTTTTTATTTTATTTAAACCGTCGATACCTACAGAACTCAGTATATTCTGGTTAATAGAGAATATTTTGCCAGGCTGTTTAATATTTTCAAAACCTTAAATATTTATATACACAGCATAATTAATAGCAAGTCATAGTAGTGGGAGTAGTGAGGCGGTCGGGCAAATTTGTCGCCAAAGGCTGAAGTACAAGTTCAGTTAAAATCGTGCATTTTATTGCCAAACAGCTAATAGAGCAAGAGAAGAACGAACAGCAGGCTTTGCAAGCTAAAATATGAGGAAGAAAGAAATAAAACTAAAGCCAAGAAGAAATTGCTGCTTTTATGCTGCACAGTGGACTGTAATTCCCAATCACCATCATGTCCATTTCGAGTATTGTGTTGACTTCAGAAGCACTAGAGTTATTGTTATCTCCATTTTAAGATTGATAAGATATAACCCGAATTTTGAGTTAAAATATCCAAAATATCAACTAAGTAAAATCATATGACATCAAATGAGGCGATATCATATGATATAGTACCAAATAGTTCAGGTGACATGGATCAGATCTAGTAGGATGAGATCGATTCTACGATGCTAAACTTCAATTATATGACTCTAGTAATATCAGGTCGATATTACGACTCATCTCACAACACGAAATATAAATTATATCACATCTGGTAAAATCATATCACATCATTAAATTAAAATTATATCACATTTGATTACTCTTCAGATATACATGCGATTGATATCACATTTTCAATCTCAAATGGCATCGCATCTTGAGAGCCCATACTCACACAATTGATATCACATCCTTAAACTAATATCATATGCTAAACATACCTTGTAAATTCACATCAATTATGCAATTGAAATCACATCATTAAATTTGAATTCTATCACATCCGATTTCTCTTCGGATATACATACATGTGATATCACATCATTAAATTAATCATTAAATTAATCAGATTTTCTTTGAATATACATGTGATTGATATCACATCATTAGATTTGAATTATATCATATCTGATTTCTCTTCGGATATACATGTGATATCACATTATTAAATTAATCATTAAATTTGTCCGATTTTCTTCGGATATACATGTGATTGATATCACACATTAGATTTTTATTATATCAAATCTGATTTCTATTCGGATAAAAAATTGAGCAAATAGATACTTTCTAGTCCCCACTGTGCTTCAAATAAATTATTAATTCTATAAGGGGGGTGGTGGCTCTGTGCGCTGGTGTCGTAAATGATGCTATCACGAATCGCCGCTTACGACGGAAAAATTCTATCAAGTTCAATCAAATAGACCGCCAACTAAATCGAAGTTAAAACATAAAAATGTCCGTGGTCACAGCTGATTATTTGTTGTTTTAAAAACACTTTTGTAGTTATTGTAAAGCAATCAAGGCATAAATATTATTAAATACCTTAAAGTACTTTCCAGAATCCCTTAACGGTCATAAGGTGATTGGCATTGACAGTTTTAAGTGAAATGGAATAATGGGAGGCTACCGCTGTAAGGTGACTACTTCCCCCAAGGGACCTATTCGCACCACTAATGACTCTTACAGATGCGAATATAAAATATGTTGGGGGAATAAAAGTGAGAGCTCTAACTTGTACCCCCACTATCATAAATACAAATGGCCAGCGCAGAAAAAAGTCGCAATTAATCATGCAACACGCATTCGCTTTACATGATATAGCCATTAAAAATTTATAACCGTTTGAATAGTTTTTTTTCAGCATATTTTTCATTTTTTGATATAAATTTTGTTTCCCAAATTTTTTGTAATTTTTTTTTTGCATTGCTTTTACAACCTTTTGTGTTTTTTTTCCACGCGCTCTCATTCTTGATGTCAGCGTCAAAAAAACAATTCAAGCGTTCACAGTTTGTATGTCACTTGCACTCCCACACCACACACCAACGTGTCGTAGACCATCTTCTCAGCTGTGCATAACAATTAGTCCAACCTCAACTCTGGATCGCAGCACCACTACTCATATGCATAAATGCAAAGACACTTGAAATGTGGTGGGGTACAATGGGCCTTGGGTGTGGGTGGTTCGTGGGGTTTTGGAATTTGTTGAAGGCCAGCGTTGCATTGTGTTGCACGTCATAAAAATATCACTTACATATGTGCCACATGCCAACGACAGACGACATGCGACAACAGCACCAACAACAACAGCAACAAAACGTTTTACAATACATAATAATGTTGGCATTTTGATGCTGTCCTTCATTGTTGGTTACAGCTGCTTTTGAGTTGTTGCTGACCAGAAACGGCAGTAACAGCAAAAATCACGTCAACAACAGCTACATCAATTTGCAACAACAATGATTGTGTTATAGCGATAGTTTCTGATTGCTTCGGTTGCGCCTTGATGTTGGTGCGGCTGTTGTTAAGAAAACTGAGGATATATTTTGATGATCGGACAACAATATTTGATTAAGAAGGAAACCGCTCATTAATTTCAGAATACCTGGAAGAATGTAGTTGGGTTGGTACGAGGGTGGATACATTTTTTTTTAAAGTTGGCGAAATTAAATTAAATTAAGTTAAATGAAATGAAACGAAAAAAAAAAAAATTAAAAT
>CAXKVI010000001.1:176602336-176607336 GCA_964058755.1 Campiglossa producta | reverse complement strand
ACAATGCGCCTACAAAGTCGCATGTAAAATGGTCAGTCAGTGTTGCAGCAAAAAAGGCCAGAAAAAAGCAACAAAACAAAACAATTGTGTAAGTCTTTGCTGATTGCCTGCAACCAAATCATGTGGAATGTAAGTGGCATGAGTGACAAGAAGGTAGTCAACTAAAAGGAAAATATATGGTTACATGAAACCGCAAATTAAAATACGACCATTCAACAACGAACATAAATAATATGGAAACTACCTGAATGTAATGCAGCGTAAGTAGTTTATTTGTTGTTTGTTTAATATTTTTCAGTTGTTAAATTTTAGGAAAATTACAGTAAATTTTTCTTGAAATTTATGTGAAGAAAATTATAGCGAAGAATTGAGTATTCAAGCAAAAAAGTGCCGATGATCGGATTTTATTAATTTTTTTTTTTTATTTTTTTTTTCTTAACTTTTATTTTATCTATTTTTAATTTTTTTATTTTTGTTTATTTTATTTTATTTTATTTTATTTTATTTTATTTTATTTTATTTTATTTTATTTTATTTTATTTTATTTTATTTTATTTTATTTTATTTTATTTTATTTTATTTTATTTTATTTTATTTTATTTTATTTTATTTTATTTTATTTTATTTTATTTTATTTTATTTTATTTTATTTTATTTTATTTTATTTTATTTTATTTTATTTTATTTTATTTTATTTTATTTTATTTTATTTTATTTTATTTTATTTTATTTTATTTTATTTTATTTTATTTTATTTTATTTTATTTTATTTTATTTTATTTTATTTTATTTTATTTTATTTTATTTTATTTTATTTTATTTTATTTTATTTTATTTTATTTTTATTTTATTTTATTTTATTTTATTTTATTTTATTTTGTTTTATTTTATTTTATTTTATTTTATTTTATTTTATTTTATTTTATTTTATTTTATTTTATTTTATTTTATTTTATTTTATTTTATTTTATTTTATTTTATTTTATTTTATTTTATTTTATTTTATTTTATTTTATTTTATTTTATTTTATTTTATTTTATTTTATTTTTTCTAAAATCAGCCAAAATTCATCGTCAGTTAGCAGGATTACGATTATAGAAAGTTTTCTTATCCCCAAACATATAAAAAAACATTTTTCGGTTTCCCTTTGCCTTCCCAAAACAAAAATATTGACCCAGCACTTCTCTGACAAATTATGACATCAGCCACAAATATGTCTCTTTTGTGGTTTAGTCTAGCATATGTTCAGGCGCTGTAGCTAGTTGGTTGGTATAGGCGCTCGTGTTTGCTTGTGGTCAACCAAAATTACGGGCACGTACTCATCTCGTACCGGCAATAAAAAGCCTAGAATGGAAAACCACACTCGATGATAGCAAAGGAAAACAAAAAAAAACAGACAATAGTTGCATGACTTACAAACAGGTGTTACCTTAATATTACTTGATTGTCTGTTTGCTGATTTTTTTTTTCAACAAAAGAAGTCTGTGGCTTGTGGTAGCATATTTTTTTCAGCACCCATACCGAGACATGGGTTTGAATTATGTATGCAGAATGTGTAAGCGTTTAAAAAAATTTGTAGCTGGCCATTAGTACCTTCAGCGCAATTAAAAGATTACAAACGCACATGCTGGCAGGGAAGAAAAACTAATTGCATAGCATACATTTAGGCGCTTAAGGCAATTTTTTTACTTTTACAGCCAAAGAATTTAAAGAAATGTGAAAATAAAATTTTTTAAACCTTTTTAGAATGTCCAAAGCTTATTCTGAGTTGATTCTGATTTGTGTTTGTAAGTTTTTTTCCTAAAATTAATATACCCAATAAAAACTTAGGAATAGTTCTAGGTGCTGTTTTTGATGGCAGTTTAATACGTTGCTCATTTATCATTTTTGACTCCAACAAGTGTTCACAACTACCAACATATTTCTAAATTACTTGACATTTTTTTGCTTTCATTTTACTGAGTTCTGAGTAGTTCATGCATTTTCCCTTTAATTTAATAAAAACAAAATTTAATCGTGCGTGTAAACAACAGAGTTTTGCCAAACCAACACCAAGCCCAGCCATCCCGCTGAAGCCATTCTACTCTGACTCTGCTTTGTCGCAGTTTAATAGCAACATCATATGAACTAAACACTCAACTACTGTTAGCGATCACGAGAATGTTATGATTTCGCCACAAAAACAAAAAAGTCCATATGATGCAGTGGTGCATAAATAATCATAAAACAGAATGTCGCAAATGTGACAAGAACAGATTGAAGCTTTTCACAGTTATTTGTTATAAGTTATAGCATTGTGCTTTTGACACGCCCACTTTGTCGTATGGACTGCTCGTTTTCAGTTGCCGTTTTTGGGAAGGGAATGGAATCTGCTCCATTATTTACCACAAATACTTACATAATCAAGTTGAGTGGTTTTACTGTTCGCCAATCTGTGAATAATGAGCTGTGAATTTTTGTAAAATACGAAACGACTTTTGCAGTTTTTTTTTGATTAAGGGCCTTATTATGTATGGCGAACGATAGCTCAGGCACTATATCGCGTAGCCAACGCATTATCAATCATTTTCATTCGCTTCATAGATTTTTTTTAAATATTTTCGACTTTTCTTTGACATAAAAAAACAAAAAGAAAATGCGATTTTGGAAGCAGACCAATCGTTCGTCTGAGCTTTCATTCGCCATACATAATGAGGCCGTAAATTTATTGAGATAAAATTCTTATAAATCTTATACCTCTAAACGAGCTAATATTGTATATTTGTATATCCGGTATTATCTCGGGAAACGCTTACCGACTATCCATGATGTTAAGACTATCCACTTGGGTGTTAGAACTTGGGGGTTTGACAGGGTTGCCACCTATCTCATTTTTTTTTTTCAATTATGGAACAAGATATGCAAAATGGGTATCAAATGAAATATATTTTCGGTGACATACCATTTTAAATAATTTCAAGTAGAGTTTACACCCAGGGTTGCCACCTTATCGCATTATATTTGTATATGCGGTACTATGCGGTACTATCTCGAGATGCGCTTGACGTATTTCGATGAAATTTGAGATAGAAATACTATGCGTTTTCTAAGACTATTCACTTGGGTGTTTCCACTTGGGGCGGTTTACAGGGTTGCCATCTATCTCCGTTTTTTCTTCAATTATGGAGCAAGATATGCCAATATGGGTATCAAATGAAAGGTATTTTCGGCGACATACCAACTAATATATTTTCAAGTACACAGAGAAAAAAGAGCTGGGAGTGGATAAGAATTGACCGGGATTTTGGTTGATATGACCAAATCACTGTCAATTCTTATCCATCACCAGCTCAATTTTCTTTGAATGTATGGTTGCCGCCCATGGATTATTTTAGGATCATTTTGGGATAGCTTTGGAATAATTTTGGGGTTATTTTGGAATCATTTTGGGTTCAATTTTGGTTAATTTTGGTATAATTTTGGAGACATTTTCGGATCATTCTGGGACCATTTAAGAGTCTTCTTGGGGTCATTTTGTGATCTTTTTGGGATCATTTTGGTATCATTTTGCGGTCATTTTAGGATCATTTTGGGATAATTTGTGTTTCATTTTGGGATAATTTTGCGATAATTTTGGAATCATTTTGGGATAGT
This sequence comes from Campiglossa producta, assembly GCA_964058755.1. Taxonomy (NCBI): domain Eukaryota; kingdom Metazoa; phylum Arthropoda; class Insecta; order Diptera; family Tephritidae; genus Campiglossa; species Campiglossa producta. The sequence goes on along the minus strand of CAXKVI010000001.1, from coordinate 176,603,702 downwards.
TTTGGAATAATTTTTTTTGGCTATTTTGGGATAGTTTTGGGTTCAATTTTCGATCGTTTTGAGAAAATTTTCGGGTCCTTTTTGGGGTCATTTTGGGATAATTTTATGGTCATTGTGGGATAAATTTGGGATGATTTTGGGTTAAATTTTGGATCATTTTGGGATAATTTTGGAGACATTTTCGGATCATTTTGCGACCATTTAAAAGTCATTTTGTGATCTTCTTGGGATCATATTAGGTTCATTTTCTGATCGTTTTGGGGTCATTTTAGGATCATTTTGGGAAAATTTGTGTTTCATTTTGGGATCAATTTTTGGATAATTTTGGGGTCAATTTTCGATCATTTTGGGATAGTTTTGGAATAATTTTGTGCCTATTTTGGGATCGTTTTGTGTTCAATTTTGCGATAATTTTCGGATATTTCTGGGGTCATTTTGGCATCATTTTGGAAAAATTTTAGGGTTATTTTGGGAAAAATTTTGAGGTCCTTTGGGATAATTTTGTGGTTATTTTGGGATAATTTTGGGGTCATTTTGGACCGCTTGACCGATTTCGATGAAATTTGGAATAGAGATAGTATGCTTGATTTTAAGATTGTCCGTAGAGTTACCACTTATCTAATTTTTCCTAAATATTGAGAAAGGTATACCAATGTAGGTTGCCACCTATTTGATATTTTTTCGGAAATATTTTTTAAAAAGTTTATGATGGTAAGTTAAAATTTTGGAAGAAATTTAAAAATCGAAAACACCGAGCAAGCTCGGTCATCCAAATACTTTACTTCAAATATGTAGAAGCGTTTTGGCCATGGCATCACCCGCTCTTGAGAGGTTAACTCTCAGTCTGTACGCACTTATATATTTTTTCTACAAGAGAAATTCCCTTTTTCTGAGTTAGGGCATCAACCGCAAATCGTCCTTTTTGTAATCCTAAATAATTTTTGTTCTCTGTTTCTTTCTAAAACTTCCAACTGTGCCATGACGGAGTTGAAGAAGCTTGTAAAATGTGCAAACAAACTTTTCCTCCTTCTTATCTTTGCACTTCCGCTCGATTAAATAATTATTTCTTTATCTGCACCATTCCTTTGATTTTTTCTCATCACCACAAAAACAGCTACACTTAAACAATTGGCTATTTAAGGACAATGCCACAACTACCAAAAGTGCGTTTGTGTTGATTTTTAATCAGCCATGATTAAGTGTGTTAACGCCATTCAGCAAACTTATCATTTACTCATAATCGCAAATTTATGACTTGTCACGTCAGCAATTTTTGGAACATCCATTTCACTTTCGAGTGTAGGATAGCAGAATCTACTGCTAGAACGACGCTGAAAAAAAAAAAAACATTTTTAAATTTTCATTT
>CAXKVI010000001.1:176492336-176597336 GCA_964058755.1 Campiglossa producta | reverse complement strand
CGACGAAAAAATGATCCCAATATGATCCAAAAATGATTCCCAAATGACCCAAAAACACCCTTAAGTGCACCCTAAAATTAAACCAAAATAATCCAAAAACTTTCCCAAAATAATCCTAAAATAATCCCAAAACGACGCCAAAAAGACCCTCAAATGTTCCCAAAATGATCAAAAAAATATCCCAAAACTACCCCAAAATGATCCGAAAATTACCCCAAAATTATCTCAAATTAATCCAAAATTGAACCCAAAATGATCTCAAATTAGCCCCAAAATTATTCCGGAGTGATCCTAAATTAATCCAAATATGATCTCAAAAATATACAATACAAATACAATACGGTAAAAGGGTAACCCTGGGCGCCTACCCTACTTGAAAATATTTTAGTTGGTATGTCGGCGAAAATACCTCTCCATATTGGCATATCTAACTCCATAATGTAAAAAAATTTAGATGAGTGGCAACCCTGTACACCCCTCAAGTGGCTAGTCATAGAATCAACCATACTATCTATATTAAAAATTTGATCCAAATCGGTCAAGCGGTTCCCGAGATGGTATGGATATACAAATATGCAGCGGTGAGGTGGCAACCTTAGTTGAAAATATTTTAGTTCTCATGTCGCTGAAAATAGCTTTCATTTGATACCCATATTGGCATATTTTGATACAAAATTTAAAAAAATAGAGATAGGTTGCCACCTAAACCCACCCTGTAAACCGCTCCAGGTGGCAACCCCCAAGTGGATAGTCTTAGAATCAATTATACTATCTATGTTCCAAATTTCATCCAAATCGGCCAGGCGGTTCCCGAGATAGTCTGGATATACAAAAATACAAATATAAAAATATACAAATATACAAGTATACAAATATACAAATATACAAGTTCAGCTCGTTTAAAGTTATAAGATTTATGCGAAATTTTATTGTTCGGTCAAGCGGTTCCCGAGATAGTCTGGATATACAAAAATACAAATATATAAGTATACGAAAGTACAAATATACAAGTATACAAATATACAAATATACAAATAAACAAATATACAAATATACAAATATACAAATATACAAATATACAAATATACAAATATACAAATATACAAATATACAAATATACAAATATACAAATATACAAATATACAAATATACAAATATACAAATATACAAATATACAAAAATACAAATATACAAATATACAAATAAACAAACATACAAGTTCAGCTCGTTTAAAGTTATAAGATTTATGCGAAATTTTATTGTTCGGTCAAGCGGTTCCCGAGATAGTCTGGATATACAAAAATACAAATATATAAGTATACGAAAGTACAAATATACAAGTATACAAATATACAAATATACAAATAAACAAATATACAAATATACAAATATACAAATATAAAAATATACAAATATACAAATATACAAATATACAAATACACAAATATACAAATATACAAATATACAAATATACAAATATACAAATATACAAATATACAAATATACAAATATACACATATACAAATATACAAATATACAAATATACAAATATACAAATATACAAATATACAAATATAGAAGTTCGAAATTTTATTGTTCTAGGATAACCGTAAGTTTTAGCTAGCCACTAACTAACTAATCACTTCGAATTTTTATAAGGACAACAGGATCCTTTAAAGTGAGATAAAAAAACGTATTCGCGAGAAAAGGACATTGGAATTTCAAAAGTATTTTAGTAGATTGCGTAACAATATGTTTTCTTAAAACTTTGCAATTAAAGTGCACTTCTTATGGGTCATACACGACGTATGAGTAACATTTAGTTATTCAAGTAAGAAAAGTTCGGGTAAATTTTATATTAAATCGTATTTTTTTTTTTAAGTTTATAAAACTCTTTTTGTTTGCCGAAGCAGTTCCTTAATAAAAATGAAAATCCTAAATTACGAAGATAAATGTATTCACTTCATTTCGAACTCCGTACCCAAATTTTCCAACATAATGAGAGGAGATAGAAGTGGAAACAAATTATGCAACTTAATAAAAAAAATCATTTAATTTAATATGTGTTTAATGAGAGCTGAAGTAAAAAATACAAGTACAACATTAAAGCTTGGAAAAGTTTTACGATGGATGCCGAGCGTTAATCGTACTGGCAAAAGTGGCTGTGCAATCATTTGAAACACATAGATAAGCCTACAAAGTAGCAAAAACTGGTTAGAGCGGGTCGATAATTTTCGGAATATTCTAATAATATTAATAACTAGTAATACCGTTTTTAACATTTCTCGCAAGATACTTTATCTCATATTTAATCAAGGTGTAACGTCAGCTACACCAAATATCAAGCTCATCGTGTCAAAAATATGATAGTTTGGAAAATATCGGGCCCTGGTAAACTTCCTGGAAGAAATATTATACCTACTTTAATCTAAGCAAAACTTTACTTACATACCAAATTTCAAGTAAATCCAACCATTTATACGATAGTTTAGAATAAGTCAGTCCTGAGTCCACTTTCCGGAAGAAAATTTATTCTATATTTTAATCTAAGCATATAGCTAGCGACACACCAAGTTTCAAGCAAATCGAGCCATAAATAGGATTGTTTAGAATAGATTGGTCCCTGGTCCACTTCCCGGAAGAAAAATCATACCATACTTTAACCTAAGCAAAACGCTACTCACATGCCAAATTTACAGTAAATCCAGCTATTTACACGATTCTTTCGAATAGGGCGGTCCCCGGTCCCCTTCCCTAAAACAAACTTAACAGAAACACTCTCCGGCCTGATCTATCCCGAAAATTTAAAGAAAATTTGGCGAGTTGTGTTGGAGTCCATAAGCTACACACATACATACATCCAATTTTATATATATAGAAGAAGATAACGGGATACGAAATTTGGCATGTGGGTGTTGCCACTTGGAGCGGTGTACCAGAGTGCCACCTATCCAATTTTCTTTAATTTTGGCAAAATAATCCAACCTGTTGACTGATTGGATGAAATTTGGTATATAGGTCATCCAAACATTTTCTAATTAGGTGTTGCCACTAAAGGCGGTTTGCAAGGTTGCCACCGTATTGCTCTTTTGGAAATCTCTGTTGGAAATCTTTTACTGTTGGTAAGTAATAGTACATTTACACCGCACCAAATTTGGCGAGTTCAAATGAGCGATTTGTAGTTGTTTATGACTTAGAAACATGGACGGCAGGAGAAGGGATGACTCATTGAATATTCGACGGAAAATTTTACGGAAAATGTATAGCCCTTCCAGTTACAATTGACCCGCATTAATGTACGTACCTAAAGTGAATACACACATACAAACTCATGTCTACTATCAATGCTAAAATGCAGAATTGGCAGTATAACATACATACAAACAAACACTTACAAACACATTCACATTTTAAGTATGCCTTAAAACAGTGTCGAAAATAAATTGCAACGGTTAAACGCATTTTAACTCACTCAACATCATACATTCCACATTCCAACTTCAAAATTACTACCAACTTCGACACAGTCTCGTAAAAGTGTGTGAGAGTGTATTCGGGTTCTATAAATTGAAGCTGGAGTCCTCCCCTGTTCTTGAGCTCGTTAAACCATCAACAGCGCGATTTTCATTAAACAACGTCAACACCAGCCAAACCGTCCAACTTAATGCACTCATTCCAATGTAGTTCACCTCTTTCGCCACCCCGCCCCACTCGTATTTTATGCGTTTTCTCATATGTTGCATATGCGTCACATAAACAACATGCCTTTACATAAGCATGTATGTATTTATATTTGTTGGTTGAACTGGCGGTTCTGGTGGCTTGCTCATTACTCGCTGCAAATATTCGTTTGTTTCACTTCTAATGAGTTCACTGGCAATCCGTTTTTTCGGTGCCGACTATTTTGTTAATTTACACCCGAAAATTTGTTACCGTTTTAATAAAGTCGCAGCATAGGCAGGTTTTAAATGACAGGGGTAGTCGGGGCCCTACCGAATCCTCGACCAGAATGATACTACAGCAATGCATCGGAAGAGAGGGGTTCATGACTCGCAGCATCCTGCGAATTATCTTAGATTCTGTAGGGGTGACAGGAGCCCATGTCCTTGTGCTTAGCCGAACCGGTATGCCCTTACAGCAAACGACCTCAATTCTCGATCCTTGATAGACAGTGCAACAGCTCTTTCATCCTCGATGGAATTTACTTCGCGGCGGACTACTCCGAGACTCCATCATAACGTCGAGAACGGCCGATTTCCGATTTCGTTCCGGACATTCGCCCACCGGCTCTAGGGATGGCACTACAGTCTTTAACTCGGTCCAGGTTTCATACTATATTGCCCTCCTGTGCTCCCTCGGTGGGAAGAGTACCAAATTGGATTTGTTTAGAGGATAAAAAGTCAAAGAAGATTTTAAGAGGTTGAGTATGAAGAAAAAGAAGGTGAAGAAAAGATGAAAAGAATGTCATTATTTCTTCGCGCTTATAAACAAAGACTGTAAACGAAACCTTAACTGACTGAAATCGATTAATTTTTCAAAACCGAAAACGAAATCGTAACCGCCGGAACCGGTTCCAAACGATTTTAAATTTTTTTAGTGTCCTTCTTCATTTTGTGTCAGGCAGGTTCTGGCAATTCACTTCCGAGTAAAATTTATGAAAATTGTATCAAATTACATAGGAATTTGAAAGTTTTCACAAAATTTCACTCGGAAGTGAATTGCAGAACCTGCCTGACATACTTTCTTTTAAAAAACGGTACTTAAATAATTTTTAGGGAAGATTGTCGAGCGAGATTATAAAAGGCACTTTTTGGAACCCGAAAACTGAACGAAACCGGAACCCAGACCGAAACCGGACCGAAACCGGAACCGAGACCGAAACCGGACCGAAACCGGAACCGAGACCGAAACCGGGCCGAAACCGGAACCGAGACCGAAACCGGACCGAAACCGGAACCGAGACCGAAACCGGACCGAAACCGGAACCGAGACCGAAACCGAAACCGGAACCGGAACCGGAACCGAAAAAGAAACCGGAACCGAAACTGGAACCGAATTCGGAACCGAAACACGTTACAAAACCAACCCGAAACCGGAACGTTAATTTAATCGGCTTCATAATAACATTTTTAAAGGAAAAAAGTATTTAGATAGGAAATTTTTTGAAGTTAAATTTTTTCTGTTATTTGTATGGGAAGTGCTACGCCTCCTTTTTAGGTGCCACAGATTAACTTCATCAGTCTTCATCCACATTCAACATCCTAACATGAGATATGCAGTATGAAAGATCTTATTATGAGGGGTGCCACGCCCCATTCTTCCTTCCGCCCCTTTTTTCTTGAGTTATTAGAGACAAATCTTATTCAACTCTTTACTCATTTTGAAATACTTTCAGAGATATGCAGTACATATGACTTGTATGGGAGGTCCCACGCCCACTTCATCGATTGGTCCGCCCAGTAGATTTGTATGTAAGACGGTTAGGTTAGGTTCAAGTAGCTGCCGCAGAGGCACACTTAGTCCAGTTTTGAAAGGCCCGTTGTGATAGCACCAACACTAGGAAAGTCAGTCCTAGAACTCGGCCATATGGAAAATCCCCTGAGTAGTTCGGACTCTTCACATAGCAGAATCCCGGGACTTACACTCCTAAAACGACACCATTAGATGACTTGATGGAGGCCATCAGGTCCTTTATATCCAGCTTCGCGATCTGGCGTAGGCTATCCAGGAAGGGAACTCCCAAAATGCGCGTTCTCGCACCGCTTAAAGCCGGGCAGTTGCAGATGAGGTGCTTCACCGTTTCCTCTTCCTCATTATCTTTGCAGCTCCTACAGCATCGTCGGTAGGGCATACCTAGCCTTTCTGCGTGCCTACCAATAAGGCAGTGCCCAGTTAAAACATCTATTAGTATGAAGATTTCTCTCCTTCTTAGGACATGAATGTCTCTAGACCTTTTATGATCCCACGATCCATCCTCTCCCACCCCCCCCCCCCCCCCCCCCTGCTTGGAATGTTCGTTTTGAAGCAGCTGTCTCCGACTGTTGTGGCCGCACATCGATCTGTGCTCAGAGGGAGAAAACTGTTTGTGGCCCGGCTTGTATGAACCAATTGACTGAAATTCCATTCAATATTAAATTTTATACATATTATGTCGATTACCAGAAAAGGCAGTTAAATGTTTTCCTCTCAGCATTCATTTCTACATTTCCTTCTGCGAGTACCACACATTAGAACCATTAAGCCGAAGTAACTCTAGATTATGTTGAAATATGGGTGAAATGGGTAAGTATAAATGTGTTCTTGTAGCTGGCATCGGCAGCTCGAATGTGATACCTCCAAGAAATTAAATGAGCAAAGAGAGGGGGGTCCCCCTTATGAAACTTATGAAGATGATGTTGGTTGTGGGGAATTCAATGAAGCGAGGTTGAAAATTAAAAGATCACACACAATTACCTATGCGAAGTGAGAAACAGCAGCCACAACAACAAACAACAGACAATGCAAGGATACGCCAGAGATATAAAGTGTGAATAGCTAATAAATTCTATTGTCAATGCCACACTTTTGTTGCAAGACAAACGACATTTTTCCACACGTAGGTAGTACAAATCGTTTATAACGCTTTGTTAGTGCCCTGCTAAGGAAAAAAAATTCAACAAAGCCAGATAAAATAATAAAAATAAAAATCATCAATTGGCAAAAGTCTAAGCACTCCCTCACACACACACACACCCTTTGACTTGTATGAGCTGCAGGTAATTCGTGGGGGTTTTGTAGTCATTTGGGTGATAATAAATGTTGTTTGCGGTTAAGGGTTAATAACTAACAACAAATACAAAAGATGTGACAAAAACTACCCACAATGGTTGTGTTAATATGGGTCATTCCATGCCAAATCTACAAATTTTTAACTTGACCCCCGAAGGACATTTTTCAGAATTTTTTCAAATTTTTTTCCCCAAATCAAAAATAGTTATGAACTTAAAAAAAAAACCTTTTTTTTAAATGTTGTAACTTTTTCAAAAATCGACCGTTTGGGATCATTTTTTTTTTAATTTTTGGTTTTAAAATAGTTTTCGGAAAAAAAAATTAAAAAATTTTTATATAAATTTCTATTTTTCGAAAAAAAAAGTCCGACCCTTTCTTTATTTTTATTTATTTTTTTTAAAGCTCCAACTAATTCTGCAATAAGCCCCGCTAATAACAAGATGTGCCGACAATCACTTCTATTTTTTTTTTATTGAAAAAAAATTTCATTAAAAAGTTATATAAAATAAGCCAAAATTTCAATAAAAAAAAAAATAGAAGAGATTGTCGACACATCTTGTGATATAAATGAGCCAAGTTTGAAAAAAAAATATTTTTCAATCAAAGCAAAAAAAAATAGAAGCGATTTTCAGCACATCTTGTTATTAGCGAGGCTTATTGCAGAATTAAAAAAATAAAAATAAAAAAAGGGTCGGACTTTTTTTCGAAAAAAAAAATTATATATCTGAGATTTTAAAATTTTTTTTATTTTTTTTCCGAAAACTACATTTATAAACAAAAATTAAGAAAAAAAATGATCTCAAACGGTCAATTTTTGAAAAAGTTACAGCATTTTAAAAAAAAAAGGTTTTTTTAAAAGTTCATAACTTTTTTTGATTTGGGAAAAAAAATTTAAAAAAAATTCTGAAAAATGTCTTTCGGGGTTAGAAAAAGATAGCAAATTTTTAGCGAAATCGAAGGGGGTCGATATGGCATGGAATGACCCATATGTATGTATGAGGTATAACAAGGACAGTTAAATAAGAGTAAAAGTGGCTGTAATAAATTAAATGCGGCGGAGCAAAAAAATGAAGATGTCAAAAGCAGTAAAAGTCAGCACGCACACTTTCATACACACCCACCACGTGCACACAAACAAATTTAAATCACTTAGCAGCACTAGACAATGGCAAAGCGCTTTAAATGCCTTAATATACCCATATGCGTGGCAGTCGATTGACTTGATATTAGCTCTGATCCCTTGCACCAATTTGATAGTCACAAACAGTAAGAAACCTTCACGAGCTACAGGAAAGTGATCCCGTACGCCACTTTTCTGACTGGCGAGAGCATAAAATTGAATTCTCTCCAGTCAGAGAGTTGCAAGATTTAGTCAGCAGATTTTTTGCTGATAAATTTTGACTCTTGTTGTAGAACTGTCAAGCAAATAAGTCTGACAGTTCTGTCATTTTTCCGACCCCTTAATCTTTGGTGTTGCTCTCGCAATGAGAGCGGATTTTCTAATTTTGACAGTTCTAGTAGGTTTAGTCAGAAAATTAAGGGATCAGAGCTATTAATGTCTTGCTTAAAGTGTTTACTACTTTGCTCATGTTGACTTCCGATGTCACTTGGAATTAAAGTTTTTCCTTAGGTAACTTCTTTCTTTTTCTCTTTTTCTATAACTATTTTTCTTGCTGTCATTTGGGCTTTGAACGCATTACAAGTAAATGTGTGTACTGAAGTGGTAATGCTGTAATGCTAATGAAAAACTTTGACACGTAGCATAAACACATACACATGTGTATACCCTACAAAAAATCCTGTGACTAATCTCAAAAGAGTGTGGTCCGCGACTAATCCCCTTTCCTTCCACAATAAATGTCTAGTACCTGGGTGACCGCTTGCTCGGTGCTTTCAATTTGCTGGTAATCTTACTTACCAACAGTAAAAGCTTTCCAAACTACATTTCCGAAGAAAGATCAAATAGGTGGCAACCTTGTAAGTCAGTTGAAATATATCTTAAAATTACCCCAGAATAAAACCCCCAAGTGGCAACCCTGTGAACCGCCCCAAGTGGCAACACCCATGTATGTATATAATATTAGAATGAATGAAACTATCTACATACATGTCAAATGTTACCAAGAATATATAAAATGCGGTTAGGTGGCAACCCTGTTTGAAAATTTCATATTTGGAATACGGCTGAAAATATCTTTCATATTGCCATATAGTGCTGAATATTAAAAAAAAAATGAAATAGGTGGCAATCCTATAAATCGCCCCAAGTGGCAACACCCATGTTTTTAATCTTAGAATTAATCGAACCATCTTAATGTCAAATTTTACTCAGATCGGTTAAGCGATTATTGAGATAGTTGTCGAAATAAATAACAATAAATAAAATTCGTTTAGATTGGCAACCGTAATGTAGTGTTCATGCTGTGTTTTAAAAGCAGCATTTTCCATTTTCGGTCGTACATTACGAAAATGCATTTTGAAAATGCGCATTTATCTAATTTTCGAATGCTTAAGGTGCGTTCCTACATCGCAAATGCAAGTATGCTTGCCTTTTCAGATAAACTCCATTTCTTTTATAAAAGTGAGTTCGTAGCTAAAGAAACCGACTTTCTAAAAAAACTTGTGGAAACTCTTCACCTCGAAAAATGCAACTTTTAACAGGAAAATTTATTGCATAAGTACGTTGACTTGCTTAGTGAGAAGATGTCCTAATATAAACAGCAGTTCGCCCAAAAGTATGCAACATTTTTTCACTTTTTCTTCATACAAATAAATTTTTGTTCGTACTGTATCTTCGAAGATGCTAAAGCTAATGCAGAAATAAAGTAGCATTTAGTTGCGTTTAGCTTTCAAAATTGTATGGAAAAAATGCTGCATTTTGGGCTAAATGCTAAAATGCAAAATGCAGGCTCAGCATGAACAGCACATAAGATTCAACACTGCTTAAATATGTCATTGTTGGAATACGGCTGAAATTGCCTTTCCTTTGATACCCATATTACCATGTCTTGCTCAATATTAAAAAAAAACGAGATAGGTGGCAACCCTGCAAGCTGGCCAAGTGGCAACAACAATGTTTATAATATGTATTAGAATGAATCCCACTATTTGTATGTTAAATTTAATCAAATCGGTCGAACAATTCCCGAGATATTGATCGAGTTAAGCAAGAATAAATAAAATGCGGTTAGGTGGCAACCCTAGATGGCAGCACTGTTTGAAAATTTCATATTTGGAATACGGCTGAAAATACCTTTCACCCATATTGCCATATCTTGATCAATATTTTTTTTAAATTGAGATACATAGGTGGCAACGCTGTAAATCGCCCCAAGTGGCAATACCCCTGTTTTTAATCTTAGAATGAATCAAACTATCTATATGCCAAATTTTATACAAATTTTATCCAAATCGGTCAAGCGGTTTTCGAGATAGTACCGAATGCCTTTGATTTGGGCCAGCCATCCGTTTACTCCTATAAGTATGCTACACAAAATAATGTTGACTCTCCTAACTATGCTGACACTATTTGGTATCAAATATATTTTTACTGCAGACGAAAGATGTTAATCGTGGGCCGCTTTCTTTAGAAGTCAGTCCTACTTATTTTTACAGGGATTTGGCCCTTGACTCCCTATAAAGAGATCGCCACTCGCATTGCTAAAATGTTTCTTTGCGGTTGATCCCAGACTCATTTTAAACTAATAAATTTTTTTGCTGGGTTCATATGTATTTATGGGTAAGATGTCCTTATGGGGGTAGGATGTAAGTAACCAAGTATCGGTGCTCCGTTGGTCGTATCTTTGCCCTTGGAGTATGATTGCGGTTGGCATGTGTAACCACTTATTAGCTTATTTATGTGTGCATTAGACTGCGCCAAACAAAAAAAAAGGACGTGCCGCACTCGGGGACTGCCGCGGCAAAGCTATTGCATATCACTTTTTATCAACTTATGCAATTATAATATTTATTTAAACTCAATGAGCATATTTATTACTTTAGAGCAGTACAGCCTTAACCTGTTAACAGTATAGCCTAAAAATAGTCAACAACATAATTTTTGTAGTGTAAAGCTCCAATTTTATGTAATCGGCCTGCTGCTAACATCAGTACAACGTCACACTATTAGTATAGCCTAAATGTAGGCAACGCTTACAGATCCAATTTTAATGTAATGTAATGTACAGCTCCAATTTTATGTAATCGGCCTGCTGCTAACATCAGTACAACGTCATACGCCTTAATGTAGGCAACGCTTATATTTATTTTTGTCAAGTTATGTTGCTAACGCCGAACCTTTTAACATTGGAAAAAGTCCGTTACGTACTTTTTTTAACATTAACATTTTTTTTTTTCATTCCACTCCCACCGTCAAGGCCTGCGATAAAATCTATGCCATAGCTTAAAAAATTTAAAAAAATGTAAAAATATTTGATCCGGTCTAATATGAATGTATCTATTACCCACTGTGCATTTATGAAGAATTGAAGGGTATGCCGCCCTGCCTTGTTGTTTATTTGTATGATTTACAAGTCCAATGCAAACAGACAGGAATTTGTCAACGCTGCAAAAAATAGTATTAAAAAAGTCTTACACAGGCGATGCAGCATGCAGCTACTTAGGGAAGTACATACCCACTTATACATAAGTAGACATATTAAAACAGGAAGCTTAAAGCTTACACTTCCTGTTCCCAATGCAACAGCGGTCTGTGCGTAAATACACTCAGGAAAAAAAGCGCATTGTAAAATTAAATGTGATCGTACTTATTCTCACGATGTCCAACTTGTTGTTTGAACTATGAAAGAGCTTGAATTAAAATCGGTCAATTTGTCCACCCGGTGTGCGTGGTTTCTTTTCTTTCTTTCTCAAATATATTTATGGCGGCTGAGCAAAACAGTGTAGGTAAATCAAAGAGGTGTATAAGTTGGAAAGTAAATGCACAGAGAAAAATGAGCTGGGAATGGATAAGAATTGACCGTGATTTTGGTTGAATCAACAGATATTTTGGTTGATATGACTAAATCACTGTCAATTCTTATCCATCACCAGCTCAAATTTCTCTGTGTGTAGGGTGAGGGCAGGGGCGGACCCACGGGGGTGATTTTCAGGTTCAGCAAAAACTATAGTCTAAATTACTCAAATAATATAGTAAAACTTGGACAAAAATATAGTAAAAACTATAGAAAAATGTAGTAAAAAATTATCCATAAATAAAATAAAAACTACATAAAAAATATAATAAAAACACTCATAACAAAGGGCGTGTGCCACTCAAGGACTGCCGCAGCAAAGCTATTGCATATCACTTTTTATCAACTTATGCAATTATAATATTTAAGTATGAAAACTCAATGAGCATATTTATGACTTTAGAGCAATACAGCCTTAACCTGTTAACAGTATAGCCTAAAAATAGTCAACAACCTATTTTATGTAGTATACAGCTCCAATTTTATGTAATCGTCCTGCTGCTAACATCAGTACAACGTCATACTGTTAGTAGTATAGCCTAAATGTAGGCAACGCTTACAGATCCAATTTTAATGTTGTGTAATGTACAACTCCAATTTTATGTAATCGGCCTGCTGCTAGCATCAGTACAACGTCATACGCCTAAATGTAGGCAACGCTTATATTTATTTTTGTCAAGTTATGTTGCTAACGCCGAACCCTTTAACATTGAAAATAGTCCGTTACGAACTTTTTTAACATTAACATTTTTTTCATTTCACTCCCACCGCCAAGACCTGCGATAAAATCTATGCAATAGCTTAAAATTACACGAAACTTTTTTAAAAATTATAAAAAAATATAAACAAATTTATACAAAAAATATTTTATTTTGTAATTTACACCAAAAAGATAGTAAAATTTATACAAAAAATTTAGTAAAAAGTTACACAAAAAATATAGCAAAATTTATACAAAAAAAAATAGCAAAAATTTACACAAAAAAGATTGTGAAAACTTATACAAAAAATAGTAAAAATTTACACAAAAAATATAGTAAAAATTTATACAAAAAATAGTAAAGAATTACACAAAAAATGTAGTAAAAATTTACACAAAAAATATAATTAAATTAAATTGCGCAAAAAATATACTGATAAAAAATCCATCAATTCAACATGCTTACTATACTCACACATCAACCTATGCTTTGGACTAAAAACTGGTTTAGATATTCTGCTCTTGACACAATATTTTTTCACAATTCCTGAAAATAATGGCCAACGTCTATCGCAGTTTTTCTATGGCAATTTGTTGTAATAAAGCGTTGTTGCTACTCTTTTGTTGTTTTTATTGCTACAGAATTCCCAGTCAACATAACAAATTTTAACGTATGTACAAGGAAGTAATATGCCATCAATGGCAGCCAAATGCGTCGACAGTATTTGTTATCAGTAACACACACACACACATACATAATACAAATTTAGCGCCTATGCATATGCTATGATTTTTGATTACACAAATACTACAGTAAAGGCTCGCTACATGGAGTGGGAACAAGCAGCAGTGGTTTGAGGTTACAGTTGATTAGTCATGTGTGGGAGTCGAAAGACATACGAACTCACCTCAGAACCTTACCTTTCGTATGAACATATTTTTCGGCACGAATTATCGCTTTTCACTTTAACTATTTCTTTCTTGTATCCTTTCAGATTTGTGTTTTCTTCACTTTATAGGCATTCATGTAAGCATACATGTGTAAGTACATATCTGATTTTCATTTTTGTTTATGCCATTTATGTCTGTCATTAAGTGCCCACAATCCATTGTTTCTGTGTATATCACCACTAGGAAAAAGCTGCGGTGTCAAAGGCATTGACTGCATCGTAACAAGATTAATGATCCCAAACAATGTTAACTGTGTCCGCTAGTGTGGCAGCCAACAAATTTTTACTGGACATTTGGCCCATCATTGTGCGTTGAAGTGTAAGCGTGTGCGATGAATGCTCATATGCGTAGGCAGTCAAGCAACCTAAGTTCCTTTTGGTCTGATATGAGGCAGATGAATGGTGACTACTTTTTTGCAAAAAGAAGTTCGTATGAGTGTGGGTTTTCAATATAGAAAAAGCGAATGTGAGATGGAGTAGAGGATAAAAGTCAGTGGAAGTTCTAAATGGGTCAGAGTAACGGTTTAATTTATAGATAGATCTTGCTTTAGCTATTCATTATACTAAGGAACTCAGTTAAGGCAAAAAAAATAAAGAAAAATTAAATTAAATCAAAAAATAAATAAAATAAAATAAATTAAATTGAATTAAATAAAAAAAGTAAAAAAAAATTTCAAAACAAAATAAAAATAATAAAATAAAATAAAATAAAATAAAATAAAATAAAATAAAATAAAATAAAATAAAATAAAATAAAATAAAAAAAATAAAAAAAATTAAAAAAATAATTTAGTTGTTATTATTGGTCATTATATTCTGAACTTTGAAAATTTTTGTGGACTTTTGACCTGTCGAATAATTTTTATCAAATTATTCTTCTGAGTTTTTTGGCGAAAACAAGTTGAAAAATGCTACATACAATACCAACTACGATGATTGCAATTTCGATCTTGTTGAAGGATCTTGTCAAACCGCTTTGTATTGTTGCTTTTAGAAATTTAGCATCACCTTTTTACTGGTCATCGAACCAAGGAGATTAGGAATTTTCTAAAAACCGCAGTGTGTAACCATTACACCAAACCCTGCTTAAAAAAATAAAATAAAATAAAATAAAATAAAATAAAACAAAATAAAACAAAATAAAATAAAATAAAATAAAATAAAATTAAATAAAATAAAATAAAATAAAATAAAATAAAATAAAATAAAATAAAATAAAATAAAATAAAATAAAATAAAATAAAATAAAATAAAATAAAATAAAATAAAATAAAAACAAAAAAACTAAAATAAAATAAAAATAAAATAAAATAAAATAAATAAAAACAAAAAAAATAAAATAAAATAAAATAAAATTAAATAAAATAAAATAAAATAAAATAAAAGAAAAGAAAAGAAAAGAAAAGAAAAGAAAAGAAAAGAAAAGAAAAGAAAAGAAAAGAAAAGAAAAGAAAAGAAAAGAAAAGAAAAGAAAATAAAAGAAAAGAAAAGAAAAGAAAAGAAAAGAAAAGAAAAGAAAAGTAAAATGAAATAAAAAAAAATAAAATAAAATAAACTAAAAGCAAAACAAATAAAATAAAATTAAATTAAATTCAAATAAAAGTTTAAACTGTATCACTAAATTGTATAGAAAGACAGGCAAAGGAATTGAGAAAATTATAACTGCTTAATATAATTAAATAGGAAGTTTAAAATTGAAATCATTCTAGCAGATTTTTCGGTTGAATTTCAACCATCGTGTGAGCTC
Organism: Campiglossa producta; assembly: GCA_964058755.1. Lineage (NCBI taxonomy): Eukaryota > Metazoa > Arthropoda > Insecta > Diptera > Tephritidae > Campiglossa > Campiglossa producta. The sequence continues at coordinate 176,582,198 of CAXKVI010000001.1, read as the reverse complement.
GAATATGAATTAATTGGAAAATATTGGAATTGACTCAAAAAGGTGCCTATCCTCTCCTATCCTATGATATAGAAATTCACGTCCCGTTTTTGGACCACCAATATACGAGCTCAAATATCCATAAAGTTGTTTACGCTCACTTTTACCTTTCCTACTTTTTTGACCACCACTGTACGAGCTCAAATAGCAAATACCATCAGAGGAAATGTTGCTGATAATAGAAAAATCTGAAAATTCACGTTGCTATCGATTGACGGTGATGGCGTGCCTTGCACTTTTTCAATTTGCAATAAACAAGCTACCTCAAGACGGCTGATAAAGATGTCAGGAAAATCTTACTACAAACGCAAATGGAAAATATAAAGGTGAAAAAATGTCAGTGACAGCAAATAAGAAGACATGAAGGAGATAAAGTTACTCTAAAATACAATTTTAATTTACTTTGCTTCCATTATCATCTGTTTCCCCTTGACTTTCATAACTTTAATTAGAATATTTTTAATTTCTTAGCATTTATATTTGAAATAAAAAATTAACTCCCTTTTAATCTTCATAATTTATCAACACCAAATGTGCATTCGCCATAAACAAAAAGCGCAGTCAACATATTCCAGTCATAGAACGAATATTAATTTCTCACTCCTCTACTTGCTGCTGTTTGTTTTGTGCGAGCACTGTACTGTAATTGAAACTACTTCAGCTTGGCTTAACACTTGCATACATTTAGGCGCTGATGCACACGACCATCTAACTAACATTTTTTTAAGTGTTTTGTGGAAACTTTGCGGAAGGTACTAACTTTTATTTATAACCAACTTTTTTTTTAATTTCTACAATCCGTGCAACATATCTTTACAGGCTGATGCACAAACTGAAAAAGAACTCGAGCAAAAACAACAACTAAAAGAGAATAGAACACAGTGTTGCAGTCAAACTAACAAATTGAAATGGATAAAAAAATGTACTAAACCGGAAAACAAAGTGGTTATGTTTATTCACTACTAAATAAATATTTGTATGTGTGCGGGTGGGGGTGCGTGGCATTTGTATTTGTTTTTGGTGTTTAGAATGAGCACCTGAGGGTAGATAAAGACATAGTCCAAGGGCATGGCTGCTCTTTATATGGACGCCCAGGGACTTCCAGCACTAGAAAGGGAAATATTCGGATTGTAGTTAAGACCTAGAGCAAGGAAGGAATAATTGAATTAATAGTAATTTATTTTACTTTATTTTATTTTATTTTATTTTATTTTATATTATTTTATTTTATTTTGTTTTTATTTTTCATTTATTTTTTATTTCATTTTATTTAATTTTATTTTAATTTATTTTACTTTATTTTAATTTATTTTATTTGACTTTATTTTTTATTTTTTATTTTATTTTTTTATTTTATTTAATTTTATTTTTATTTATTTTACTTTTTATTTTATTTTATTTTATCTTATTTTATTTTATTTTATTTTATTTAATTTTATTTTATTTTATTTTATTTTATTTTATTTTATTTTATTTTATATTATTTTATTTTATTTTATTTTATTTTATTTTATTTTATTTTATTTTATTTTATTTTATTTTATTTTATTTTATTTTATTCTATTTTATTTTATTTTATTTTATTTTATTTTATTTTATTTTATTTTATTTTATTTTATTTTATTTTATTTTATTTTATTTTATTTTATTTTATTTTATTTTATTTTATTTTATTTTATTTTGTTTTATTTTATTTTATTTTATTTTATTGTATTTTATTTTATTTTATTTTTTTATTTATTTTTTATTTTATTGTATTTTATTTTATTTTGTTTTTTTTTTACTTTTTTTTATTTTTTTTTTGTAATTTTTATTTTATTTTATTGTATTCGATTTCATTTTATTTATTTTTGGTTTTTTTTTATTTTATTTTATTTTTTTTTTTTGTTTTATTTTTTTTTTTTGTTTTATTTTTTTTTTTTGTTGTATTTTATTTTATTTTTTTTTGTTTAATTCAATATTATTATATTTTTTATTTTTGTTTAAGTTCTTTTATGCACCAACATGACTTTCCCAAAACTTTATTATGACACAGACAGAACTTAGTCAGCTTTAACTGCGACCAACAGCAAACAAGGTGAATGTGTTGCTGGTAATATAAATCACAGTAACAACATAATCAAACTAATTAAATGCAGTGGCAATTGAAATCTTTTAGAAACTTGGTATACAGGGGCCGGAACTATAATAATTTTTATTTTTTTAAGTAAGTAAGTAAGTAAGTAAAATTTTATTGACAAAAATTAGTGCAGTAAGACCTATGATCTTTTATAGCACAACAAAAAGAGGAAACAAGTAAAAGTAACAATAAAAGGTAGATTTTACATATTTAACAGAATCACTTATGGATTAAATATAACATATTAATAATAGGTTTATACATCTCAAAAACAAACAGTTGTAGGTAATAAAACGAAAATCGAAATAAAATGAAAGATTAAAAGTAAAAGTATACATATAATTTCAGGTAAAACGTAAGGACATTAGTAGTCAGCGAAACTCTGAGAAGCTCTTAGTGTAATTGAAAATGAGAATACAGAACATTTTTGAAATTTCCCCTGCTTAAACTGCTGCGTATGGAGTTAGGAATCGTGTTCCACAAACGAATGGCATTTATAAAAAAGAGCCTGGTAGAGTTAAGATAGTTGTACCTAGGAATAATCAGGTCGGTAACCCTTGATGATCTGGAAAATACTATTTTCTCATAAAGATACATTGGTGCTTTTTCTAGTAAAATACGAAAAAGGAATATACAATTTCTTGCTTTGAGGTAATTAATCAAATCCATACCCAGAAGACTAGTCCTCCAACTAGATATATGCTCATACCTGTCCAACCCATAGACATAACGAGTTGTTTGGTTAGCGCAAGCTGAATTTTCCGTGTTGACCGGGAGTCGAGCTCACTATACACAATCTCAGAGTATGTTATTATTGGCATTACTAGCTGTAGGGCAAGCTTTTTTCTAATGGCAAGAGGAGTGTATGTCGCCGAAATTCTCAGGTTCCTCAGTGTAAAGTAAACTTTCTTAACAATAGAATTCACATGATCCACACAAGTAAGTCCAGAGTTAATCACATATCCAAGATTTGTAATTTTAGTCCCATATTTAATAGCTTTATCTTCAATGTAAAGATGTGGAAGAGTATCCGTGCAAATAGGTTTTCTGTAGATAGGTAGGACAAAGGACTTATCACAATTCAAGCAAAGTCCATTATGCAAGGCCCAAGTCGTGACGGATTGCAAAACCAGATTGAAGTCAGAACACAGTTCGTTTACAAGCTCAAGAGGACTAGACATGTAATCAGCGTATGCATGCACTCCTGCCACCCCACAAGTCGAAAATATATCATTAATAAATAAGCTAAACAGTAGCGGGCCCAGAATTGACCCTTGGGGTACGCCAGCAATCACAGGTTTTAGTTCAGAGAGTTTAGAACCTGCTTTTACACGTTGCGACCTGCCACTAAGATAGCTTTTCATAAGCCGTAATGAATATTCACCAAAACCAAAGAAGTGTTTAAGTTTAGAGCAAAGAAGTTCATGACTGACTGAGTCAAAAGCCTTTGAGAAGTCTAATAAACAAAGCAAAGTTAAATGATTACTATCAAACGCGATCCGTACATCATCCAAGATTTTAATCATGGCAGTCGCACAACTGTGCCGGGCCCTGAAACCGGATTGGCATGAACACAATAAATCGAAGCTCTCAATATGCGAATTAATTTGCTTTGCCATCAGCATCTCGAAAACTTTAGACAGTGCAGGTAGGATACTTATAGGACGAAAATCACCAGGGCTACAAGCAGATTTATTTTTTGCTATTGGAAGTATCGTGGCAACTTTCCACACATCCGGAAAGCGCGACGTAGTAATGGAATGGTTTATTATATGGGTAAGAGAGGGCAAAATTATAGGGAGAATAATTTTAATAAATTTTATTGGAATGCCGTCCTCGCCGATAGCATTAGACTGTACTTTATATATACACGTTTCTACGTCGAACTCGGATACCGCGCTAAATTCAAAGGGCTGCTCAGAAAAATCAGCATTGCTAGAGGGTGATGGGGGAATGAACGATGTATGCGATGTGAGGGCTGACATGGAAAACGTACCATTCAACGCTTCCGAATCAAGTGTACAGTGTTGACTATCATTACCATGAACACGGAGATGTTTGATGTTGCGCCACAAGACGCCCGTTGGAAGAGAAGGATTCAGCTTTTTTGCAAAGAATTTAGACTTTTCACGCTTAATAACTGCTGTTGCTTCATTTCTGCTTGCTTTGAAGATCCGCCAATTCACATCAGTGCGGTTTCTTCTCCACGCAGTGCTACACTTATTCCTTTTCTTTATAACAGCTTTTACAGAGTGGTTATACCACGGGCAGGAAGATTTCGCAGCAAAACGACATGACTATTAAGTGCGTTTAGGATATTACTATTGACAAAAGTAAGCTTTTCATCCACAGTCCTCATCGCCCAACAATCAGACCAGTTTACACATGAGAGTGCATTAAAAAGACTAGCACCATCTAAATTACTGTAATCTAGCGAGCTGCATGAGACGGTATTTTCATTGCGTTGGCCAAGATCGACGTCAAGGCAGCAAAAAATAAGGTCATGATCAGATATAAATGACATCTGATCGAACTTTAAAACGATTGCGGGGTCCGAAATAATAAAATAGTCTAAAAGACTCGGCGAGCAATTATTAATATATCTGGTAGGAATACAGTCGTTAACCACCGATAGACCGACACTGGCAATTTCATCAGCAAAGCGTTTGCTATAAGCATTATCGAGGAGCAGATTCACGTTAAAGTCACCGCAGATTATAAGGTTGTCATAATCAACAATAAGTGTGGATACAAATTCAAAAAATTCACTAGTTGGGCAAAGCATATGGGGATTGTAGACACAAGCCAATAAGGTTTTGCAAGAAGAATGTGAAAATTCTAAGAGTAAGCACTCCGTATTATTTAGTAACGGCACAACCACTCTTTTTGCTCTCAAATTCTTCTTACAATACACAGCAACACCTCCTCCCCTTTTTCCAACTCTGTCAGATCGGAAAAGCTGGTAGTTTGGTATATCAAAGTGCAGGTCTTTGACATCCTCCACAAACCATGTCTCTGATACACAGATTACGTCAATAGACGAGAACTCGAACACATTTCTGACATGGTCCTTTTTTTGGGGATTTAAGCTTCGAGCATTAAAATGCACAATATTCGTGCCGTTTTGACGGCTACATAAAACATTGAGAAGCGCCAACCTACAGTCATCAATGCTTACCGAGCTGCTAACTATAGGCATAACAAAAAAGCAAACCAAAATATATTTATATATGTGAATTTAAATGAATGTGTGTGTATAGGTATGAGCTGAGTTGAGTTTGTAGAAGTAAAAACACAAGTTTAAATAATCGATATATTAAGAAAAACGTTGAATTATTGACTGGAAATAAAAAAGTCAGATTTCATACTTCAGATTTGGATATACATATTAATCGACCATCTTCTTTATTTCAAGTTAAAGTGTCATATTTAATACTCGATCCCTGCTTGTATAAGAAGGTGGCAAAAACGCTTCGCAAAACTAATTTCAGTGCTCTTAGAAAGTTTATTTTTTACCTTCTGCGGAACTTGTTTTTTTCATGGCATAGTTGGCACTGAGCCAACAACATGTAGTTAGTGCAGTCAAGCTCTGGCTGTGGGTGTTGTACTAACAAAATAAATGCGTTTCGAGCGACAAAATGTCGTCTAATTAACTAAATGTTCCAACAGCAAAGTACAAGTGATCTCCGTACAATTACACCACAGTCCCCCGCAAATAATGTTTTCCGCATTACTAAAGTAAATTATGTAAAAGCGAAAGTCGGAAAAAAGTTCGAGACAACTACACGAAAAAGGACGACCTACATCTATTAAGGCGCTGCTTCCTGCTCCCTCCTATATTAGTTAAATCATTAAGCATTACTTCCTATTTGATTGTGTGAATTCCCCCACCACAAGGATACGGCACGGGGGCGGTCGTCCGCCAATACCTGATAGATAATAATTTCGCTAAATCATTCGGCTTGTCCGTAGTTTATACAAAACCCGAAATTGTGTTATTGAGTGGAAAGTCTGTAGATAAGATAGCAATGGGTGTGGCATCACTTTTATGACATTTTTATCTTTAACGTTCATTGAGCAGCATCATCATTCGTCATATTCCACACGCACTCTAATGTGTCATCAACATTAACGATGTCGCATCAAAAATGTTTCATTGTCATCATCACAACAGAAGAGACATCAGCGAATGACGAGCATAGTGGAATAGTGCAAGTTTAATATTTTTGTTGTTTTATTTTATTTTATTTATTTTATCTTATTTTATTTTACTAAATTTTTTGTTTTTTGTTTTCTTTTATTTTACATTATTTTATTTTTTTTATGTTTTTTTGTTTTTATTTATGTTTTAAATTTTTTCCTTTCATTTTTTTTTCATCTTATTTTACTTTTGCTTTATTTTTTTATTTTTTATTTTTTTTCTATATTTTAATGAATTTTTATTTTATTTCACGCTTTTTTTTAATTTTTTTTTTTTTTTCACTTTTTTTTTTTTTTTTTTTTTGTTTTTATTTTTTATTTTGTTTAAAAATTTTATTTTATTTTTTTTTTTTTCTTTTTTATTTAGTTTTCTTATTTGTTTTTTTTTTTTTTCATTTTCTTTATTTTTTTCATCTATTCTTTTATATTTTTTTTTCTTTTATTTATGTTTTTTATTGTATTATATTATATTTTTTTTTTTTTTTATTTTATCTTTTTTTCTAGCATTTTTCCCATTTTTTATTTTATTTTTTTTTTTAATTTATTTTTTTGTTTTAGTTTTTTTTTCATTTTATTTTGTTTTATTTTACTTTATTTTACATTATTTAATTTTTTATGTTATTTTTTTTTTTTATGTTTTTATCTGTTTTTATTTAGTTTTATATTTTATTTTTTTTTTTTTTTATTTCACTTTTTTTTGTTTTTTCTTTTATTTTTTTTTTTTCAAAATTTTAATTTAATTTAATTTTATTTTTTTATCTTTTTTTTATTCAGTTTTTTTCACTTCATTTTTTTTTCATCTAATTTTTTTATTTTTTTGCCGTTATTTATTTTTTTCATTGTATTTTTTCCATTTTTTATTTTATTTTTTTTTTATTTATTTTATTTAATTTATTTTATTTGTTTTTATTTTTTTTACATTTTATTTTTTTTATTTTACTTTATGATACATTATTTAAATTTTTATGTTATTTTTTTTTTGTTTTTATCTGTTTTTATTTAGTTTTTTATTTTTTTATTTTTTTTTATTTTATTTCACTTTTTTGTTTTTTTCTTTAATTTTTTTTTTATTTTTATTTTTTTATTTTGTTTCAAAATTTTAATTTAATATTATATTATTTTTTTATATTTTTTTATTACTTTATTTTTTTCATCTAATTTTTTTATTTTTTTCCGTAATTTATGTTTTTCATTGTATTTTTTCCATTTTTTATTTTATTTTTTTTAATTTATTTTATTTTATTTTTTTATTTGTTTTAGTTTTTTTTTCATTTTATTTTGTTTTATTTTACTTTATTTTACATTATTTAATTTTTTATATTATTTTTTTTTTTGTTTTTATCTGTTTTTATTTAGTTTCTTTATTTTATTTTTTTTTTATTTCATTTTATTTCACTTTTTTTGTCTTTTTCTTTAATTTTTTTTATTTTATATTTTTATTTTGTTTCAAAATTATAATTTAATTTTATTTTATTCTTTAAATTTTTTTTATATTTTTTTATTTAGTTTTTTTTCACTTTATTTTTTTCATCTAATTTTTTTATATTTTTTTTCTTCTATTTATGTCTTTTCATTTTATTCTATATTATTTAATTAATTTTTTTTTATTATTTTAGTTTAACTTATTTTTTTATTTATTTTTCATTTTATTTTTTTTTTCATTTTTTATTTTGTTTTTGTTTATTTAATTTATTATTTTTTTCATTTTATTTTATTTAATTTTACTTATTTTATTTTTCGTTTTATTTAATTTAATTTAATAAAATTTTTTTTTTTTTGTTTTATGTTAAATTCACCTTCGGACCTGTTTTTCGGTGCTACCGATGGAAGGTACAGTATCAATGGCGAATAAGCCGAAGGTTTTATCTTAAATCTACTCGTAATCGTTTAAGCGACGGAAGTCAGCTATACTACCAAGCAAAAATAAACCAGTAATAAACAAAAACAAAAAGAAATATAAAACAAAAAAAAGTTAAAAGTCATCACCAAACACGGCAACGCAAATATTAAACATCATTAAAAAGACAATCGAGTCGAGCACCACCAAGGATATTTTTCCATCCTCATCAAACTTATATACCTCTCTCTACCGCCAACCAAACCGAACAACAACAACAACTTATCAGACGGTCGCTTGTAACTGTCGTTAGCACCCGCGACATTGTTGGCATTTAAAAATATATCTGCGAAATGCCATCGTCAGTGAGCAAAATCTCGCAAGCTCTGCTGAGCAAGGGAAAGCCACCCCTCGTTAAAGTTGGGAGTCGTAAAGCAATGAGCAGAGGTAGTGCTGCTGTTTTTCTTGTTTTCTGCCGGATGATTTGTTTACAACAAAATCAGTGTTTGTTGTTGTTGTGTTTGTAGTATTTTCTGTGTCCTTTTTTGCTGCTGCTGCTTCTGCTGTCCAATCGTTTGTGCGGTTTCTGCTTTTAATGTCCACTTACAATGTGCCGAGCATCGAGAATTAGCTTTTGAAGCTAATTTTTTTAGTCAACGCTTGGGGTTTCTGCGCGTGCAATTAATTGCTTGGAAAAGCGTGAAAATTGTTGGTGAATTTTTTTTTTTTTTTTTGTACATAAATAAGTGGGTAATAAAAATTTTTTGATTCGATTTGTGGGAAAGTTGGTATATAATGTGCTTGAAAGTGTGAGCAAGTTTTGTAAATGGATATAGAAACTTCACACCGAGAGAGCTATGTGTTTTTTTTAATTTTTTTTTACTTTTTTTATTTTTTTTTTTAATTTTTTTTTTTTTTATTTTTTACTTTATTTTATTTTGTTTTATTTTTTTTTTTTTTTTATTTATTTTTTTTTTTTTTTTTTTTTTTTTTTTTTTTTTTTTTTTTTCTTTTATTTTAATTTTAATAATTTATTTTTTTATTTAAATTTTACTGCAAAGAACTTTCGTTAATCTCCTTGCAAAAGAATTCATTTCCGCACCTCCACAACGAAATTTAAATTAATTTCTTCATTATCTAAAAACATACTGATAGTTATACACACACATACATACATACTTATCTTGAAGAGAAACTCATAAGCATTCACATAAGATGTATATTATTTGAAAGCTGTATTGAACCTTGGTGTTAAAACGATAAATTACAACAAAATATGCTCACCTTTCAACAAGTTCGTCCTTTTATTTGTATTCGAATGTCTCGACATCTCACCAATTATAAATACCGTTTACCTTAGCAGAGAGTTTTTGTATCTACGCACATATGTATCTAAGCTTGAGCATATCTGTGTATGTAGTGCATTAAGTTTTGACAATACCGAGATTTTAGAATTGGGAAAAATTTAATTCTGGGATTGGTTTATTTTAATTTATTTTATTTTATTTCTGTTTCATATATTTTAATTTATTTTAATTCAATTTAGCTTAATTAAAATAAGTTGTTTTTGAGGTTATTTAATTTTAAATAAATAGTTTTTAATTTATTTTATTTTATTTATTTTAACTTAATTTAATCTAATTTCAATTAATTCAATTTATTTTACTTTGTTTTGATGTAATTTATTATAATTTAAAACATTTTAAGTGAATTTAATTTGATTTAATTTCTTTTATTTTATTTCATTATATTTTTTATTCATTTTTTTTTTTTTTTTGTTTTATTTAATTTTTTTTTTTTTTTTTAACTTTTTTTTGTTTTACTTAAGTTTTTTTTTGTGTTAATTTTCTTAAATTTTTTATATATTTTTATTATTTTTTCTGCATATTATTTTTTAAATATTTTTTGTTATCTTTATCACACTCACTTCACCTGGCAAAACATGGTGCTCTAACAGCATTTTATGGTCCGGAACCCTTTTGTAGACTCACGAAGGCCCACGTAAAGGAGACCATAAGCAACTGGCAGCATTGGCTTAGCAGCCTAGAGCAGAGGCAGGCCAAACTCTTTATAGAGCCCTCACAAAGAGTATCAGCCAGGCTCATTAATCTAAGGAGGGTGGATCTAAGAACCCTCACTAGGTATTTTAAGGGACATTGCGGTCTGCGTTATCACCTGAGTAAGCTGAATCTGTCAGACACAACCATTTGTCGGTTCTGCGAAGTGGACGATGAAACGCCGGTTCACATACTCTGCGAATACCTTGCGTTAGCAAGAAAGAGAGTCTGCTACCTAGGTGGGGTCACTCTCAATCCGTTCGTAATATGAAATAAAAAACCTGAGGAGGTGCTCAAATTTATAAAGAGCCTCCGCATACAGCAATAAGCTGATAGGTCGCACAATAGATCGTACTAATGGTCGCGGTGTAATAAGGCCTTATAATAATAATAATAATATCTTTATCACTATTAAATTAAATTTCTTAACCTTTTTTTATTTTAGTTGATTGTTTTTTTTTTTTTGTTTTACCTAATCTATTTTTTTATTTTTATTTACTTATTTACTTTTAATTTGTTTTCTATTTTTATTTATTTTATTATTATTTTTTTATTTATTGAATGGTTTTCCTTTTTGGTTTTTTATTTTAGCTGTTTGTTTTTTTTTTTTGTTTATATTTTATTTATTTTTTTTATATATTCATAATTTTTGTTTTTTGTTTTTCTTTATTGTTTTGTGTTAATTTTTTTATTTTTTTATATTTTTTTTTTTTATTCGTTTTTTTTTAATATACTTTACTACTTTTTTTTCATTAAATTTCTTAATTTTTTTTGTCGTGTTTTTTATGTTTTTATTTTCTTTTAATTTTTTTTTCGTTTTTATTAATTTTATTATTTTTTTTTTTTTTGTTTTAGTTGATTGAATTTTTTTTTTATTCTTGTGAAATTTTTTTTTTGTCTTATTTAATTTAATTTTTTTTATTTTATATATTTTACTATTATTTTTTTTTTTCAGATACTTAATTTTTTTCCTGATTTTTTTATTTTATTTTTATTTTTTTTTTTTTTGTTGTTTTTATAATTTTTTAAAAAATTTTTAATTTAAATTATGTCTATTTAGTTTAATTTTTTTTTTTTTCTCCTTTTTATTTTCTTTTTTCGTTTTTAGTAATTTTTTTTTCTTTCTTATTTATTTAATTTTTTTTATTTACGTAATTGTTTTCTTTTATGGCTTTTATTTTAGCTGACTGGATTTTTTTTTTAATTTTTGTGTAATTATTTTTTTTTTTTTGTTTTATTTAATTTTTTTTTTCTGTTATTTGTATATATTTTATTATTTTTTTCTTTTGTGTTAATTTTTTTGTTCTTTTGTTTCACTTAAAATTGTTTTTCATTTTTTGTTGATTTTTTTATTTTTTTGTGTTAATTTTTTATTTTTTTCATTTTTCTCCTTTTTATTTTCTTTTTTTGTTTTTGGTATGTGTTTTTTTTTTTGTTTCTTATTTATTTATTTTTTATTTATTTAAGTAATTGTTTTCTTTTTTGGTTTTTTATTTTAGCTGACTGGATTTTTTTTTAATTTGTGTAATTATTTTTTTTTTTTGTTTTATTTAATTTAATTTTTTTGTTATTTTTTTTTATTGTATTTTATATATTTTATTATTATTTTTTTCTTTTGTGTTAATTTTTTGTTCTTTTTTTTAATTTAAAAAAATTTTTGTTTGATAAGCCGTGAAAAAATATTGGTTGGTTTTCAGTTGGGTTTTGGTAGGAAAAAAGTCGAAAGTGGCAACCCTGGCCGATATCTTTAAATTCCGAGTCATGGAATAAAATCCAGAAATTCGGGACTTGAACTCCCGGGATTTCATACCCTAGTGAGCATTTTACCAAATTCTCACCCTGCGAAACTCAGTTAACATTCTAATCTAAAATTTATGGTTTGTAAATTTCTACAAGTAAAATGTTTATTGCCATACCTGACTCTCAGTGTAGTTCGCAAAATATTGCAGCAACAATGTAAAAGCAAATAATTGAAGAGAGTGAGTGAAAGTGTGTTTGAAGAAGAAATGCATTCTGAATAGCCACACATCTTGTAAGCTCGTATGTATGTGTGAGTGTGTGTGAGTTCATTTATTTGTTGCACAAATATTTGTCGCCAATAAATCACATGCAAATTGCACTAATTGTAATGTTACGCCTATTGTTCAGCGATAATATCCTTTTAATCTATGCAAACTCATACATTCATACAAACACAAACATACACATCCAATTATGGAGCTTTGAAAAGAAAAGCATCCAAATTGCCGAGCATACAGTCTAACTTTTATCAAAATGTGTTTGTGTAAATATGTATGTATGTATGTGATGATGTATGCAAATGGTTTTTGTGTAAGTGTATGGCAGTTTGCGAAAATTTTCGAGGAATTTCAATAATGTAGACGTTTTTATGTTCAAACTATTTTTGCCCGCAACTAGCTAAAGAGAGCTGGGGTAAGAGCTAGTCAACAATAACAGCGTCGCACAAATCAAAGGACATTTTTTCGCGCTTTGAAATTTCTATAAGCCTTTGTGGGTATTATGCGAGTACGAGTGAGAGCTTTTCATTCGAAAAAATTATGGCTAGCTTTTTTCTTGTTTTTTTTTTTTCTTATTTTAATGCTGTTCTTTCCTAAGTTGTCGCATAATGTACACCTCAGCCAAGCTACTACATACTTCTTTAGGCACAACCATCGGCATCGGAATTTTCATAAATTCTCTCCAATTTGTATGGCAATCATAGTTAAACAAAAAAGTGTACAAAGTAAACTCACGAAAATATGAGTTCGGACAAAAAAAAAATGTTTCTGAACGCACAGTGGGGCAAGACTTTATTTTTTTATTTACCTAATTTTTTTATTTATTTTTTTTAATTTTATTCTGATTTATTTAATATTTTTTATTTAATTTTCAGGCAGATTCTGCAATTCACCTCCGATTTAAATTTTGTGAAAATTTTAGAATTTCTATGTAGTTTGACAAAATTTTCACAAGTTTTACTCGGAACTGAATTTCTATTGTTTTTTTATATTATTATTTTTTTATATTTTTATATTATTTTATTAATTTTTTGTTATTTTTTTATTTGTTTTTATTTTTTTTTATTATTTAAACTTTACTTTATTTTTATTTTATTTTTTTATTTTATTATTTTTTATTATTTTTTTATTTGTTTTTATTTTTTTTATTATTTAAACTTTACTTTATTTTAATTTTATTTTTTATTTTATTTTATTTTTTTATTTTTTTATTTTTATTTTTTATTTTACTTTATTTTATTTTATTTTATTTTATTTTGTTTTATTTTATTTTATTTTATTTTATTTTATTTTATTTTATTTTATTTTATTTTATTTTATTTTATTTTATTTTATTTTATTTTATTTTATTTTATTTTATTTTATTTTATTTTATTTTATTTTATTTTATTTTATTTTATTTTATTTTATTTTATTTTATTTTATTTTATTTTATTTTATTTTATTTTATTTTATTTTATTTTATTTTATTTTATTTTATTTTATTTTATTTTATTTTATTTTATTTTATTTTATTTTATTTTATTTTATTTTATTTTATTTTATTTTATTTTATTTTATTTTATTTTATTTTATTTTATTTCATTTTATTTTATTTTATTTTATTTTATTTTATTTTATTTTATTTTATTTTATTTTATTTTTGTTTTATTTATTATTTTATTTTATTTTATTTTATTTTATTTTATTTTATTTTATTTTATTTTATTTTATTTTATTTTATTTTATTTTATTTCATTTTATTTTATTTTATTTTATTTTATTTTATTTTATTTTATTTTATTTTATTTTATTTTATTTTATTTTATTTTATTTTATTTTATTTTATTTTATTTTATTTTATTTTATTTTATTTTATTTTATTTTATTTTATTTTATTTTATTTTATTTTATTTTATTTTATTTTATTTTATTTTATTTTATTTTATTTTATTTTATTTTATTTTATTTTATTTTATTTTATTTTATTTTATTTTATTTTATTTTATTTTATTTTATTTTATTTTATTTTATTTTATTTTATTTTATTTTATTTTATTTTATTTTATTTTATTTTATTTTATTTTATTTTATTTTATTTTATTTTATTTTATTTTATTTTATTTTATTTTATTTTATTTCATTTTATTTTATTTTATTTTATTTTATTTTATTTTATTTTATTTTATTTTATTTTATTTTATTTTATTTTATTTTATTTTATTTTATTTTATTTTATTTTATTTTATTTTATTTTATTTTATTTTATTTTATTTTATTTTATTTTATTTTATTTTATTTTATTTTATTTTATTTTATTTTATTTTATTTTATTTTATTTTATTTTATTTTATTTTATTTTATTTTATTTTATTTTATTTTATTTTATTTTATTTTATTTTATTTTATTTTATTTTATTTTATTTTATTTTATTTTATTTTATTTTATTTTATTTTATTTTATTTTATTTTATTTTATTTTATTTTATTTTATTTTATTTTATTTTATTTTATTTTATTTTATTTTATTTTATTTTATTTTATTTTATTTTATTTTATTTTATTTTATTTTATTTTATTTTATTTTATTTTATTTTATTTTATTTTATTTTATTTTATTTTATTTTATTTTATTTTATTTTATTTTATTTTATTTTATTTTATTATTTTTATATTTTTTTATTTATTTTATTTCTTTATTTTATTTGATTTCATATTTTATTTTTTTTATATTTTTTATTCAATTTTTTGTTTTATTTATTATTTTTTTTTTTTCAATTTAATTTATTTTACCCTAATTGTATTTTATTTAAAAAAAAAAAAATTAAAAAAAAACTAAACCATATTTTTACTACAAAAAGTACACTGTGGCAACTCTGCACCGAGGATTTAACGCAAATTATAAGCCGATATCAAAATAAGTTTCGTTTATTTTTATCACCGAACTTTTGTGAAATTGCCTCTTAAAATTTTTTGCTACTCAACTTTTTTATTATTGGCTGGTTCGCACCAGATGTGACTAGAAGTAAAGGATGAGTAAATATGGCCAAAAAGATGTTTAATTTTCAAGCAATTTTTTTGTTGGTGAACGCGAGTACCGAAGAAGATTTAATGATGGGTGGTGTAGTGCTAGTGTGCTCGGCCTACTGCACCAAGTAGTCGGGTATCGAAACCCAGCAAAAGCAACATCAAAAATTATTTAGAAAAGTAATTTTTCTGAACGTGGTCACCCCTCGGCAGTAATTTGGCAAACTCTACGGGTGTATGTATTTCTGCCATCAGAAGTTTCTCAGAGGGTACTTTGTTCAGAGCTCGGTAGTTGTAAAAACATTTTTTTTAACTTTTTCAAAAGCACTGCACCTTATTTAGATAGCCTCCTAACGCAGTCTGGTATGGATCAGGATGGACCACTGAGGGGCCTTTTCCCTCAACCCTTTTTTGTTGTTATATGTTATTTGTTCTAGATTGCTTTTGATTTTAGTCTTAGATATGGGGAAGCGATTTCGAATAGTTTCTTAGAAAACTTTGGGAATTATGAAACCTGTGTGGAAAGCATTTTTATGGATGCAAGTGGCGGATCTAATTTAGCAAGCTATACCGATTGGGCCTCAGAAGTGCAACCTTATTTGATGTTATTAAAGCTGCTACCATCTACTGCAAGTGGACGCGACCAAAAGAAAACAAACTTTCAGAGATCTATAGATAGTTTTATTTCTTTTGAAAATGTAATTTATTATACATTTTTTCCCCCGATCAACATAACTAATTACCGTTATTTGCAGGTCAACACCCCAATAACAGACTATACAGTCACATCTACTCAGCCTACTATCGTTGCAGTTGGACTAGATAAATCCACAATTGGCCAATATTTTATAACCATTGACGGTAAAAATATAGCTGTTCCCATCCAATTTGAATTTAGTCAAGTGTTCGATCTATATTTTAAAACGTTTTACATATTCAACATACAATTTGATGCGACTTTGGCCAACTTTTTGGGGTTCATTGCTAAATTTATTTACAAACTTGATGATAAGAAGAAGACCAGCTCTAGGTTATTGGAAGTGCAAACAATGTTTGAGAATAAGTTTAAGCTATTACTAAATCAAACTTTATATTAATTCAAAATGGCCCCGTTTTGCTTTTTATGTGGCAAAGAATTCGAAGC
This sequence comes from Campiglossa producta, assembly GCA_964058755.1. NCBI lineage: Eukaryota > Metazoa > Arthropoda > Insecta > Diptera > Tephritidae > Campiglossa > Campiglossa producta. The sequence goes on along the minus strand of CAXKVI010000001.1, from coordinate 176,565,778 downwards.
CTTTGCATATGTTGTATTTCATTTAAAAAATGAACATTTCTTATCTGAATCTCAAGGCTTAAAGTTGCGGTGCGCTGGCTCTAAAACATGTAAAAAAGTATTTAGTACATTTAGCTCATTAAGTAGACATTCAAAGCTTTGCATTCCTGTGAATATAAACAGCGAAATTCCACCAAAGAAAGTCAACCTAATATCAATTCCACCAAAGAAAGTCAAAGTAATATCAAAAGAAAATAATGTAAATGCACAAAGTTGTCCTACTTTCGATGATGAAAATTTTGAAAATTTCTCCATTGGTTCAACACTTTCAAAAAAACTGATATCGTGTGGGTTTTCAGAGACTAAAATTGGTGAAATGTTTATCTCTTTTGAAGTTCTAGTACAAAAATGCCTTAATGATTTTGAAAGATGCCTTTTAAAAACACATTCTGAGCTAAATCATAGCCTATTTAAAGAAACGTGTGCTAGTTTTCGGAGAAATCTGACAGCGGATTTCACACAATATTCAACTAAATTCAAAAGGGAAAAAGAATGCAGAAAAACAGCTTTTTTTGTTTCCCCAAGAGCAAAGGCATTAGGTGGTCATTGGGTTGTTAAAAAAAAAAGAAAAATTTTGCACCCAACTAAGCATTTCATCCAATCGACGTTTCAGTATATTCCTATCCTTGAGACACTTAAGTCTTTATTTCAAAATAAATCTTTCAAAGAGCTATATCTTAAAAGACATCATATTTGTGATCGGGAAACACTAGTAAGCTTTTGCTGTGCCAAGAACTATTCTGCTTCAGATTTTTTTCAAAAGGAACCTTTAGCTTTGCAAATACAAATTTTTTACGACGACTTTGAGATTACAAACCCTTTAGGAAGCAAAACCGGAATCCACAAGATTGGTGCCCTCTACTTTACAATAAGAAATCTTCCTTTTCAATACAATTCTAAGTGTGACAACATTCACTTAATTGCGCTTTTCTTATGTAAAGATCTTAAAAACAAGAATGTCGATTTTAATACAGTATTATATCCGCTTATCAATGATTTACAAGTACTCGAAAGTACCGGGGTCCAAGTGGACAATGTTTTTATAAAAGGCACTTTGGTTTCTGTTGCTCATGACAATTTAGGGGCCAATGCTTTTTTTGGATTTGTATGTTCTTTTAGGGCAGATTATTACTGCAGATTTTGCACCATTCATCGAGACGAGGCTAAACACTCATTTGTAGAAAACACTCATCTCTTTAGAAGCCATGCAGAATACGATAAAATACTGTCTTCTGCTCCTAGCGAAACTTGTCTTGATCCTAAGACAACAAAAGGCATCAAAAGTTCTTGTGAGATTAACAAATTATCGTATTACAAAATTTTTGATAGCTTTAATGTTGATGTGATGCACGACATTTTGGAAGGGGCTGTTCCTTTCATTTTAAAACTCTTTTTTCAAAGACTTGCGCAAGGCAAATACCTTTCAGTAACAGATATTAACAATAAAATTAAAAGTTTTGATTTCGGATATTTACAATGTACATGCATCCCGCCAAAAATCAGTCTTGATAAAAAATGCCGAACTTCTATTGGATTGACAGCCTCTCAAAATGTATGTCTTATTTTGCACTTTCCCTTTATATTTTTTGAATTTTATGATATACTGCCAAGTTTTTGGAATGGGATTACTTCGCTAATTCGAATAATTAAAGTTGCATTGTCCCCGGTCTTAAAAAAACACCACATAAAATCTCTTAGGGATGATATAGAGTTTCATTTACAATGTATAGCTGAAACTTATGGAGAAACCCTTCTTCCAAAACATCATTTTATGACGCACTACCCTTCAGTTTTAAGAATAATGGGTCCGCTGATTCACACATGGGCAATGAGGTACGAGGCAAAGCATCGCGAATTCATAAGAGACGTTTCAGTTATAAATAACTATAAAAACATATGCAAATCCCTCGCAAAAAGATATCAAATAAAAATGAGTATTAAATGGGAAAGTATGACTTTCGAAAATGAATTTCTTTTTGATACATTATATAACTTAAGTTTTGACGATTTAGATTTAAGTGCACAGAACATTTTATCTAAGACATTTGACAGTGATAAAATACCTCAGGTATCATTAATAAAAAAGTTCAAATGCAAATATGGATACTTTTATAGGCCAGATTTTGTATTATATTTAAGAAAAGAAAACGAACGTTTTATATTCGGAAAAATAAAAAATATATATTCTATCCACAATGAAATTTATTTAAGTTTACAAATTTTTGTCAGTAAGGACTTTAATACTATCTTGGAGAGTTATGAAATTACCTCAACAGATTGTTCAGAATTCGTTAATTTTTTTAACCTTAAAAATGTAAGACCTTTTGAAGTGCATTTTATAGGTTCAAAACCATTTTTGTTAATGCCCTGTGAAATAATAGGATAAAATCTGTTATATTATAAATTTATATTATTTATTTGCCTCAGGTATCATTATTTTTTATAGGCCAGAATTTATAATAGTGGTATTCATGTAATCGTAGAAGTATACGAAATGTGTATGCGCTTACGCACCCTGAATTTAAAATAAAAAATGAATTTGTGTTTAAACTATTATAATGTTTTATTTATTTTCAGGATAATTTATTTTAATCCTAATTTTAAAAAATATCAGATGTCAGAGGGATTTCTTTTGAATTTCTCTAAATTTTACTTGAAACTGATATTTTTTATATACGGGTTCATAAATTGGCCGGCACTGTATGTATAGAAGAAAATCTCAAAAGTTTCTTTTAATACTAATTATAAACTAAATCCAATGCAATTTTGGATTGGTTTTAATACCTTCCTGGAATTAAAATATCATTAATGGGTTTACTTTTAATACCAATAATGTACTATATCCAATTCAATTAAGGTTTAATTTTAATTCCAGTTATTCTTAAATCCATTCCAATTCTCGGATATATCCAATGCCATTTTAGCTTCTTTTAAGACCATTAAAAGCATTAAATTAAGAACGGTGGTTTGTTTTCTCAGAGAGAATCTTCGACTGAATTTCTCTCTCAAGAGAAATTAGACCGAACATAGTATTAATTTAATACTTTTCGGCGTTGTTATATATAAACACCAAAAAGGTATTAAAGTTAGACTTTTATTTTTACTGTGTACATACTTCTTTACTCCCCTTGCAGCTAGTTATAAGAGGTAGGCATCGCGGAAAAGAGGTAGGGTTTCAGCCTAGACTAGTAAGGGAGTAGATTTCAAATTTTTTGGAAAAGAGCGAAGTAGATCGTGTTGAGTTTAAGTGGATGCGAATCCTGGTCATTCCACTATCATTCCTTGTAAATTGATTGTATCCTCTTTTTGAATATTCCATACTGTTGTACATATATATGAACATAATCTGGTCGAGTTATACACGAAACACCCTTCAAAAGATTGGTAACACCCCCAAAATCTGATTTCAAGGCCAAAAAACCGTTTTTTCAGAGTTTTCGTTTAAAAAAAAAAATCATTAAAAATCAAATTTTTAGCCGATTTTAAAACTCTCAACGGTTTTGGGTAGAGAATTGATGACGCATTCGAAATCATTATAGGGTTTTGTTCATTTGAAAAGTGTATGAAATGTTTTTCACGCGAGAAGTTGAATTTTTTGAAAATTTTTTCGCTTTTTCCGGTTTCGACGTAATTTTTTTGCCACTCATTGACAATGAATGAACCATATTGGGTATGCGTCATTGAGAGGGATTCACTACTTAATTATAGCTATTTTAGTTTTTTGGAAGGGACTTCAAGTGGTTATTTTTTTAAATGTTTGTATGGGGAGCCCCCCCCCCCCCGGTGGGGTTTCAGGGGGTGTGCCACTGGCATGGGTGGGTCAGCCCTTTAAAGTTAGTGGGGATCGGTCATACATTTGGACACGATTTCGACACTCTAAATGGGTCGACTTAGGATTTTTCAAAATTTGGCGCTCAAGGTCAAAAGTAAAAAGTTCAGATATCAGAATTGGTTTTGGAGGTATGCTTCCTTCGGCAAAGTATCTTATTTTGATACCTAAAATACGATTTTTCCTGTCACTTGGGCGATTTTAAAATCGGCCCGCCTAATTACATACAGTACTCCTGTAGAGCGCTTGGGACCAAAATATTAGATTTTGGTTTATGCTGCATATCTTGAAAACTTGGAGTTCTTTCAAAAAAAATAAATTTGGAATAATTAAATAGTAGTTACCTCTCAATGATATATAACCAAAAAATATCATTCATTGTCAATTAGTGCCAAAAAATGACGTCAAAACCGATGAAATTTCCAAACGCCATGATACCTTTTAAATCGGTCCAGCTTTCTAATTTCTCTTTTCAAAATACTTAGGCACTTTGTTGAAGGTACTACGTAAATCAGCTGGAGAAAAGGACCTAACTATTTTTCGTATGAAGTGGAAAACACTTTAATGTACATACGAGTACATAATGTCTGGGGAAAAAAAAAGCAGCTAAAACGTCTGCCGTATGTATGTATTTGTCTATGTTCTCTTATGTATGATTTACGAATGATGATTCTCTCTCCTTGAATAAATAACATTCAGCGCTGAATACGTCACCGACAATTTGCTCTAGCGCACTGATAAACCTTGCACTCGAATACTGATTACATTTCAAAACATTACAGGGTGATGCATTTAATTTTGGTTTTCTATATTTAAGCAGGATAAATATCACACAGCAAAAATTTTCATGTAAAATCAACACTTTTTTAACACTTTTTCAGGTTATTATTTTTCAACACTATCGATCATGTTATTGTAACATGAAGCTCATGTTGAATAACTTCACTTCGTGTTAAATTAACATTACTTTCTGTTAAATTAACATGAAGCTCACGTTGAAAAACTTGACTTCATGTTAAATTAACACGACTTCCGGTTAAATTAACATTAATTCCTATTAAATTAACACGACTTCCGGTTAAATTAACATTAATTCCTGTTAAATTAACATGACTTCCGGTTAAATTAACATTAATTCCTATTAAATTAACATGACTTCCTGTTAAATTAACATTAATTCTTCTTAAAACAACACTATCTGCCTCTTTATCTCATGCAAATTAAACAGGATTTTTCTTGTTAGTTTAACATGGTTCATATTGACAAAAATTAATCTGTGTGATGCAGATCAAATTCAAAGACCGGAGTCTGAATATTTTTATACAAGGTCCATACAACTTTGGAAAAAAGATCAGCCTTAGTCTCGCCAGAGCAGCTAAATTTTTAATCCTTTGGCGATTTCCAACAATAAGTGCTTTGTCTCTTTTGCTAATCTTCATACCCAGTTTTAACACCTCTTCAACTGGGCCGCAGAAGACTGACTGACTATCAAGTTTATGAATCAAAGCTTCTTCGTCGGGCCGAGGAGTAGAAAAGTGTGACCTTTCTTATCATATCCCTGTGAGTTTCATCATCAACGTTTTGGCTCAGCCTGTATTTTGTAATTATTTTGATCGATTTCCTCAACAGCGGTTTATAGCATTTTTTGGGCAAAGTTCAAAATATAGCGCCAGTCGTTACACTCAAGTGCTTATAGACGACAATTTACATTATCAAGTGAAACAACAATGACGCGTGCCCAAAATACAACTGTTATCTCTGGGTTTTTTTTTTGTTTTTGTTTCCGTGTAGAATTCTACAATTTTACGAACAAAGTTTCCGACCTCTGGATTTGCGTAATATGCAAAACAAAATTTATGGGAATCGCTATGCTTTCATAGTAAATTGGAGCCCGGTGCCACCAGATCACTACCATTTTTTGCTTCTTGTGAAAGGTGCCAACGACCCCCCACTCAGGGGCGGATCCATGGGGGTGGGTTTCAGGTTCAAATCTTTAGTAAAAAAATTACACAAAAAATTTTGTAGAAATTAAGCAAAAAATAGAGTAAAAAATACACGAGAAATATTGTTAAAATATAGTAAAAATTACACAAAAATATAGTAAAATTTATATGAAAAATATAGTAAAAATTACGCAAAAAAACATATTAAAATTTACACAAAAAAATATAGTAAAAATTACTCAAAAAAGACAGCAAAATTTACACAAAAAACGACAATAAAATTATGCAAAAATACAGTAAAATTACGCAAAAAATATGTAAAAGTTACACAAAAAATATGGTAAACGTTACGCAAAAATACAGGAAAAAGTACACAAAAAAATAGTAAAACTGCCAGCAACCACATATCGACGTGCCATACGAAAACTAGCACTTTTCAAATTTCTTACGAAACCTAACAGTTTTTAAATTCTGTAAGAAGACTAACACTTTTATTTTGTGTCTGACGAAAACTAACACTTTTGGCTAGTACATTTTCTTCAGGGAAAACATGAAAGTGTTACTTTTCGTCAGACACAAAATTTTAGTGTTAGTTTTCGTATGGCACGTCGCTATGTACCAAACCAAATTTGGTTTCAAATTAAGTCTAGACCACTTTTCAAGAAAATTGGCTAAATGATTGAGGTTTTAATTTTATACCAAAAATGTTTTAAGAATTTTTTAAAGAAAAAAATTATTTTTTTGTCGGTTGGCTGGGATTCGAACCAAGACTCCCCTCATTATGCCCGTGTGCTCTACCACTGAGCTACATCGCCTACATAAATGTTGTAGGAAAAATTCAATCTTAAATAAGCTTTCAAAAATAAATGAAAACAAAACAAAAATTGTAGACCGAAAAGGTTTTAATTTTAAACCGAAAGGTTTTAATTTTAAACCGAATAGTTTTAATTTTAAAAGTTTTCCTTTTAAACCGAAAAGTTTTAATTTTATAGCAAAATGTTTTAATTTCAAATAGAAAAGTTTAAATTTTTGAACCAAAAAGTTTTAAAAATAAAATTAAATTAAAAAAATGTGGCATTTGGCAGGATTCGAACGGAAGCGCTCAGGAGTCACATCCGACTGCTCTACCGCTGAGCTATGTCGCACATGAAGTTTTTGTGGGCAAAATATAATGCCTTTCAAAATAACAAAAAAAAAAAAAAATCTGACTGCTTTTTTATTTGAATCGAAACCAAAAAAAAACTTGAAATCTTTGTAGGTATTTAGAAGGTTTAAAATATTTCAAAAAAGTTAAAAAAAAAATGCTTAAACTTTAGACGCGTTTAAAATTTAGGCTCATTTTTTTAACCGTGTATATATTTTTTTTTTGAAAAACAAGCCAGCTTTAAAGAAACTGTGAATGAAAAGTGTACCCGAAATTAAAAAAAAAAAAAAAATTGGACCCCCCACCCCCTCCCGAAATACTGGATTCGCCACTGCCCTCACTTAAGTATACGTAAGCGGTACTTTACTGATCTCATCTAACAAAAATGGAATGAGCAGAGACTCGGCCAACTTTACCATCTATTAAGACAAGTGTCTAACACTCTCTTACTTACCGTTAGACTCTATAGGAGACATCTGAGCATACATACCTACTGTACTAATGCTAAGTCGGGTTTTACCATTTTATTTCAGATTAAAAATATTTATCAACTTCTGTTTGATGCTTCACCGCCAGTCCAACCGATAAGAAATCCTATTGAAAATTACATATTTTTATGTAAAAATTCTAGTCTTTTGATTTTATTTATTTTCTTGTACCAGAAAAATTATTTTTATTACTCATCTTATAAGTGCAAAGTACTTTTTATGTACATATGCAGATTTAATACATACATAAATATATGTACCTATGTAAGAATATATGTATATTTACGTCATTTCAATTTGTTGGCAGCAGTCAACCTTTTTCAACAGTAGTAATCAGGGACATAAGTCGGTTTACAACGAACTGGTTCGTGAATCAAACCGTTGAATTGTTCTACCTCTGAAGCGTATCATAAGCCGAATCGTTTTTATTTGAAACTTTCCATATCGAAAGTGGGCTTTTTGGAAATTTTCCATATCGAAAGTGGGAGTGGTCAGGAAGCGATTTCGTCCAACTTCATCAGGTATACTCCATTTATGGCAGTATACCTTGTGCCAAAATTCATGATTCAACCGTAATCAGTTTAAAAGTTATGACCAGTCGAATTTTCAAAAATGCCTCCCATAAAAGGGGGCGGTGTCACGCCCGCTTAACAAAATTTATCAAAAAACCATAATAAATGACCAGGGGTATGCATTTACAAAATAATATTATTTTGCCCATTTCAGCTACCGAAATATGTAAATTTGTGTGATTTTCGAAATTTTCTATATTGAAAAAGAGTGCGTAATCAAGAAAGTAACCTGTATACCACGAAAGATCTCAATTTTTAATCAAGTTATGTCAATTTATTTGATTTTCGAAATTTTCGATATCGAAAAAGGGTGCGTGCTTATCATTCAATTTCGGCCACTTTCAATAGCAACCTACCTTGGTCAGAGAGTAACCTGCATACCACGAAATATCTCAATTTTTATTCAAGTTATGTCAATTTATGTGATTTTCGAAATTTTCGATATCGAAAAAGGGTGCGTGCTTATCATCCCATTTCGCCCATTTTCAATAGCAACCTACCTTGGCCAAAAAGTCACCTATGTACCACGAAATATCTCATTTTTTAATCAAGTTATGTCAATTTATTTGATTTTCGGAATTTTCGATATGGAACAACCTACCTTGGCCACCTATGTAGCACGAAATATCTAAATTTTTACTCAAGTTATGTCAATTTATGTGACTTTCGAAATTTTCGATATCGAATAAGGGGACGTGGTCATCCGATTTCGGCCACTTTCAATAGCAACCTACCCTGGCCAGAAAGTTACCTATATACCACGAAATATCTAAATTGTTACTCAAGTTATGTATATCAATTTATGTGATTTTCGACATCGAAAAAGGGGGCGTGATTATCATCCGATTTCTCCCATTTTCAATAACAACCTACCTTGGCCAGAAAGTAACCTGTATACCACGAAATATCTCAATTTTTAATCAAGTTATGTCAGTTTATGTGATTTTCGAAATTTTCCATATCGAAATAGGGGGCGTGGTTTTCATTTGATTTCGCTCATTTTCAATAGCAACCTACTTTGGCCAGAAAGTAACCTGTATACCACGAAATATCTCAATTTTTAATCAAGTTATGTCAATTTATGTGATTTTCGAAATTTTCGATATCGAAAAAAGGTGCGTGCTTATCATCCGATTTCGCCCCTTTTCAATAGCAATCTACCTTGGCCAGAAAGTAACCTGTATACCACGAAAGATCTCAATTTTTAATCAAGTTATGTCAATTTAGGTGATTTTCGAAATTTTCGATAACGAAAAAGGGGACGTGGTTATCATCCGATTTCGCCCATTTTCAATAGCAACCTACCTTGACCAGAAAGTAACAAGTTTCTTGTATTGCCGGTTCTACGAGAACGGTACCAGTACTTGTGCTGTACCCATCGTGCCGAAACGACCCGGGCCGTTTTCTTATATCGACCCGGCCAAGAGCAATACACTCGGGGTGACTATGTCTGACATTTAGGCAGGGCTACACCTCGCTACAACAACAACAACAACCAGAAAGTAACCTGCATACCACGAAATATCTCATTTTTTAATCAAGATATGTCAGTTTAATTGATTTTCGAAATTTTCGATATCGAAAAAAGGGGGCTTGGTTATCATCCGATTTCGCCCATTTTCAATAGCAACCAACCTTGACCAGAAAGTAACCTGTATACAACGAAATATCTCAATTTTTAATAAAGTTATGTCAATTTATGTGATTTTCGAAATTTTCGATAACGAAAAAGGGGACGTGGTTATCATCCCACTTCGCCCATTTTCAATAGCAACCTAACTCGGCCAGAAAGCAACCTGTATACAAATATCTCAATTTTTACTCAAGGACCGAATCATCAACCATTTTCAACAAAATTTTTCCAACTTCGTAAAACCTCGAAATTTGTTTGCCCGTAAAAATAATGACAAGAAAAAATATTCCACTTTGAACAGTTGGGATAAAACGGCATTTTGTTTGTTGAAATGTTCTAAAAAAAAATGACTTTCCATAAAATTTCCCCATACTTGCTAAAGGAAAAAATATTTTTGTCCAAAAAACGTGAAGTTTGACAGAAATGAGATACGGCGCCTTGAAGTATGCAACATTTTTTCATAGGATGCTGCATTATTGAAATGTTCCAGAAAAAGATTCGCCATGAAATTTCACCCGTGTTGCTCAATTAAAAATTATTTGAACAAAAACATGATATTCTACGGAAAAAAATGGCGCCCTGAAGTATGCAACAGCTTTTCATAGGTCCCTACATCGTTAAAATATTCTAAAAATTATATTTTTCGGAAAATTAAGCGGTTTGCAGCTCTGACTAAAAATGTATAGGTACACTGCTAGCGCGAGCGCAACAGTTATAAATTTGCCAAATGAAAAGCCCTGTATAACGGTAATATGAAAAATATATAAATATTCATATTTAAACATATACAGTAGAGTGAAAAATATGAGCACAGTTAATCATATTAGTTTTTAAATTTTTTTTTTTTTTGTCCCAATTTCTCGCCAAAAATAACTTTTATAGTTGTCTAGAAGGAAAAAAGACCAGGGGTTATCATGTAATCCGATCCGAAAAAAATTTCTTTTGACAGCTTTCGAATCGCATTTCCTTTCGGATCGGATTACATGATAAGGCTCCAGGGTTGACCCATAATTTTTATCCGAAATAAAAAAAAGTTCCAGAAACTTATTTTTTCTTTGGACTTTTATTTTAGACCGAAAAAAGTCAAGGTCCCAGGTAATAAACATATCCAGGGTAACCTTAGTTTGCTGTCCAGGGTAACCTTAGTTTGCTGTCCTACATCGAATTTATCGGGGTGACTCAGCAGAAACTCTGATACTACCGTCCTAACATATAAGACTTAGTGGAAGATCACCTTATCTGACAAACTTTTTCTTTCAAACCCGTATTATTTCACAATTTGGCTAAAGAAAGAACCGGTCCTGCAACCAACCTAAATAAGCGGATAACTCCGAAACCGGTCGAGTTATGGAAATAAGTGATAACTAAAATATTTACGTCAAATGAAGAATGTGGGCCTGTGTTTCATCTCTCATATTCCGTGGATTTGCTGAATATTGCAACTGACTGTAATCTTTGGAAACATATTTAGGGTCGCTTTCATAAAAGTCTCCAACCCGGTTACCGGAGTTTAATTGACGTATTTTGTTCGGTTAGCTGTCAAATTAATCACCGATTAGTCGTTATCGGCTTTTATGCAGGTGGCCTTAGATGTTACCCCACTCAAAATTAGATGACTGGTTCAAATACTGGTCCATTACTCCGACATCAGCCGATAACTTCGTAAGCGACAGAGTTATCGAAATAAAGTTAATCTTAAATTTTAAGGCAACAGTGAATGTTTCATTCAATTCCATTCAGCAGTTTTTGAGTGAAACAGCCATAGAGTGATGTCACACGTTACATCTATATTTACGTGATCCATGGATCTATAAACAAAGAGTGATGTAACACGTTACATATGGATCGCGTTCCATGGATCTCGATCCGTACTGATGGATTGATGGATCACAAATTAATGCTACACGTTCAATATGGATTGACGTGATTTTATGCCAATTTTTAGGTCTCGATCCACAAAATGTTTAAATAATTCAATATTGATGTAACGTGTAACATCACATATACAGACATACAGAAACTTACAATTGTATTATATGTATACATTAGAAGTAACCAACCAGCAACAACTGCTGCAATTTTCCACACCACTGTATATACAACACACACAATAAACACATACATACAAAGCCCGCGCTGTACACATTCTGCATAAAAATTTATGACAGCGAGCAGAGCAAGAAATTTAAATCTCATTAGTAAACTGAACTTTGAAATTTGCAGACATGTTGTGGTGCCGCGTTAAATTTTCGCTAACAATTTTCACCATTTTCTTCTGCTACCTGTGCTCCAATCAGGTGCAGGCAGCACGTGTACGTTGTGATTCCGAATGTCTAGAAAACAAAATAGATGAAGTGTTGGAGAGGTGAGTAAAGTGGACAATATTTTATTTGAATTTTTCTCAAATTTTAAATTTTAAACAAATTTTTTTTACTGGCCTAAAAGTGACATTTGTGTAAAAGCCGTTATGTTGTGAAAAAAAGTAGTGTTCTGTGTAACTGTTGTACACATTTTCAACAGGTGAAAAACCAAAAAGTGGTGGAAAATTCGTTTCTTTGTATTTTTTTTTTTTTTTTTTGATTCGAAATTAATATCTTTCAAATTTTTTTAGTAAACATTTTTTATTAAATTTTTTATTATTATCGTTTTCCTAAATGTACCGTTATAAACCAATATTAATTTCTTTCTTTTTTAATTACCTTTCTTTTTAGATTAAGAGTTATGACTGAACCAACAACAAAGTTCGACCTCGAAGCTTTCCTGGCAGAGGGCAGAAGGTATGTATGACCTTATAAACTACTCATGTACATATTTATATATATATTTTTTTGTATTAGGGTGTGCCAATTTTAAACGGCATTTTTTTGGCTCAGTTGAAAACCTGTCAAAACAAAAAAAAAACAAATTTCATGTGGCTTGATGAAAAAAAAGAGTCCAAAAAAATGTTCCGTTAGAAAAATTTTAATTTTCAGTGCGGAAAAGTTACAGCCAAGTAGAAACTAATTTTTTTTTGTTTTTTTTTTTATTTCAAAATATGTTAGGTATATTCCAAATTTTTTTTTTTTTTCAATAAAACACACACCTTTTGTTATTGAAAAAAAAATTGTAAATTACAACAAAAACATTTTTAAATCAAATTATATGAGGACCTAAGTTTTTTCATTAAAGTACTAATGTTTCCATTTAAATTTCCAGTTCGAAAAATTCGTAGGCACACAAAATAGTAGCATACTTTTCCCACAAATCCATGATATTTAATCGAATGATCAAAAATAGAATTATAGTGAAATTTTACCTTTTTTGTTTTGTTTCAGCAAAAAAAAAATTTTTTTTTCAGTGTATAAATTATGTATTAAACCGTTTTTTGAAAAAAAAAATCATACCGAGTTCATATGTTGAAGAAATATATACGATTCTGCGTATGTAAGACCCGTTGTAAGCAAAAACTGTACTCTTAAACGGTTCTTTTCATTTTTTATGAGAAAAAAAGGCTTTGCCTGCTACATATTGTACATGGAAAAAAATCTTTTTTTTTATCAAGAAATGTTGCAAATCGATACTTTGAAAAAGGATTATTAAATTTTTAGAAAAATTTTTCGTATGATTGCTATGTGAAAAAGTTTTTTTATTGAGATTTATTAATAAGCTTCACTTTTTCTAAAGTATGATTTACACGGGTCGATTTTTCTAGCCTTTTTTTCAATCGACCGTGTAAACAGCAATTCGATCGATCTTCAACTTGTATTTAGGGGTTCGATAAAAATCGACCAGAAAATCGACCAGAAAATCGACCCGTGTAAATGAGCCTTAACGCTCAGTTTTTTTTAATATGATTGGACTCGAAAAAATATTCTTATTTTGGCACACCAAAAATAAAGCGATCCAAACTTTTTGTAATCTAAAGCCTCAGACAAAATATTTCACTAAAACGGCACGTGAACTGAGAAAAATAGGTACATAATATTCGATCCGTTTTCTTTCATGGAAATTTTCAATATCTGCAATGAAATATTTTTGAAAAATTTTAAGTTTTCCCAATTTTTAAAAAAATATTTTTATTCATATCTCTACATATAATAAAATTGTAACAGTCGATGTGCGTACATGGCATATATCAACAAAAAATTGTTTGGGGGAAGCAGTATTAAGCGAGTAGAATCCAAATCAATCATTTTAAAAATTTTCGTGTGTCTGTCTGTCTGTCTCTCCGTATGTTTGTGGCCGTATCACTCTGAAAGTAATGAATGAAATTGAATGAAACTTTTTTCGTTGGATTGCTCGATGCTCAACTTAAAATTTAAGATGTTACTTTTTTCGGTCAACCGGTTTCGGAGTTATCGCTCAATATGAGGACCATGTCGGTATGTATGTTTGTGGTCGTAACACTCTAAAAGTACTTAATGGAATTGAATCGTTGTATTGCTAGACGCTCAACTTAAAGTTTAAGATATTACTTTTTGCGATATCTCAACGGGTTTTGGGGTTATCGCCCAATATGTGGACCAGGGGTGACCAAAAATGTCTTAATACAATATGGGTGTCAAACGAAAGGTGTCAATGAGTAATAAATACAAAGAAAAATACAGGGAAAAAACTGGAAAAATACGTAGTGTCATACAGGCATTAGCATTTTTTTGGCTGTTGCAGAATTTCAAATGCAAAATAAAATGATTTTCGAAAAAAAAATCGAAACCGACTTTTACTTTTGAAGAAAGTCTGATTTTTGAAGGGCTTTTCAAACTAGTTCAGTACCCCGTTTCTGTAAAAAATCGACAAAATTCTCGATTTTAATGTCGTCACACTCGTCTCGATTCAAAATTAAAAAAAAAAAAAAATTTTGTCACTTCCTCAAAAGCAAGTGAGAAAATAAATCGACAAAATAAATTTTTTTTTACAGAAACAAAAAAATTAGTGTGACGTCAATATGACGCCAAGTCGACTATTTCAGTCGAGACGATCGATCGAATTGAGTTACAGAAACGCAGTTCAGCTAAAACAATCTAATTAAATTTTTTTTTTTTTTTAATTTTTTGCCAAATTTTGGAGAACGCCAATTTTTTTGTTAAGCACCCTAATATGCATACTTACATACAGTAGTATATAAGATTATACATATATACCAATTTTAAAAATTTTTGGTAATCTCACCTTCCTCTCCTTTTAATGAACAGACTGGACCAGGAAAGAGCAGATGGTGAAGCTGCAGAAGCGGCGGCAGTGAAAACGGCAACATCAACCGAGGCAAATACAACGACAACAACAACAACCCAACAACGTCGCCGTAACATACAAAATACGCACTCAGTACGCTCCATTAGCGCCACCACCACCAACAAAGATGACAGTCACAACAACAACAATTACAAATGTTCGGAACGTTTAGCCGGAATTTGTCAAACGATTGGTGTGAGTGAGATACAACCGGAAGACGCGAAAATTTCACCATTTTCCGTACTCTGCGATGCCGACCGTTGGATCGTTGTCTTGCAACGTTTTGATGGTTCGGTCGCTTTTCACAATCGCACCTGGGCAATGTACAAGCAAGGTTTCGGTATTATTGGTGCGAATAGCGAATTCTTTTTGGGTTTACAACGTTTGCATGAGCTCACCTTTAATGGGTTCTATGAGTTACGCATCGATATGGAGGACCATGAGGGCGTACAAAAATATGCACACTACAGCGATTTTAGCATCTTCAATGAGCAGACCGCTTACAAAATGGGTATATTAGGAGCGTATCAGGGCACAGCCGGCGATTCGTTTATGTACCACGAGGGACAACAGTTTAGTACGATGGGTCGTGATAATGATGCCAAGTCGCAAGGTAGCTGCAGTGAAGAATACAATAGTCCGGGATGGTTTAAGAGCTGCATGAAAGCGTGAGTATTTGATGGAGAAGAAGATGAAGATATAGTTGGTATAAACATTAGGGTGGCTAAAAAAAAATTAATGTTGGGTCTTCCCCTCAAAACTTAGTACATAATTGATAAGCCGAAAAAACAAGCGCTGTATTGGAACCCTTAGACGTCCCTACTTTTTTTTATTTTCCTATACAAATTGTATTCAAATTTTATGAAAAAATTAACTTGCAAATAGAACTGGAAGTTTTTTTGAATCACCCTAATATATATTAGACCATACATTTTGTATTAAATATTCATAAAAAAATTACTTAAAAAAGGTCTGAAGGATTTTTTTTGAATCACCCTAATGTATATTAGACTGGACCAATTTTATTTTTTTTTTTTGAAAATTTTAGATATCTCTTGATTTAATTTTTCGCCAAAAAAAATGCTGTTAAAGTTTCAGTACCTTGCTTAAATTTTCAAAAGATTGATGTAAAAAACGTTTAAAACGTTGCTATGGTTTAATTTCAAACTTTTGCTTTGGACATTTTTTAAACAAACCGTCAAATATTTCGAACAACCCCTTTCTGATTTGAATAAATTTTGATGGGGAGTTTTCTTTTATCATAAAACAAAGTTCTGCCAAAGAAAAAAATTTAAAATTGTTTTTGCAAACTCAAAATTTCACTTTTGTTTTTTCTTTCTAGTTTTTTAAGTATATTTTTTTCATGACTCGAAAAAGGTACACAACAAAAAAAAAACAGAAAAAAACAATAAAAAGAAATAGTGTCATAAGGGCATGAGAGGCCAAAACAATATTTTGAAATTTTTTCTTGAATTTCAAATTTAAAAAAATTCGAAAATTTAATGTTGGCCATTATTAAATTTTCTATTACTTATTGGAAATTTTTTGAGTTACCCCTTTAAAAGTGATAGACTGTTGATTTTCGTGAAAAAAAACTTTCAAATCAAAAAAAGTACGGAAGCGCCCTCTAGTGGTCCTTAAAAGAAAAAATTATGATTTTCTCGACTTTTTTGACAAAAACTAAATTGCAAAAATCGCTGACTAAAAATTTATTTTACACCTATGGTTTTTTGGTTAAAATGCTTGCAATTACCCAAATAACAAAAATCGTGATTTGCCTTTAATAAAAAAAAATTGACCCGCTCTAATATTGGTACCTACATACATATAAACGACTTTTAAATTCAATTTTTTTTCTCTCTATTTTTACAGTAACATCTTTGGAAAATATATGCGCGGCGAAACGGATAAAACCAAAGAGGGCATGTATTGGGAAACTTTCCACGGTTCGGATTATTCCTTGAAACGAATGAAAATGTCCATACGCGCCAAATGTTAGTTTCTTAGTTCTTTTTACTTAGTTAAGTGTTTTATTTATGTTAATTTTTCATTTTTTTATTTTATTTAATTGTTAAGTGCGTTTTTTATGTAATCTCTGTATGTATGTATGATTGTAATAGAAAGCGTTAGTTGCAATACCGCGTATATGCAAAATGCAAACTTTTCATAAATTTTTTATGTCATTCGCGAGAGAAACTAAAAGAAACTCGAAGAAACTTCAATCCATCCTTCGTCAACGTAGCTGCTAAATTTTTCTTTGCTGGATTGAGTCTGTATTCGGCTAAAGCGGGTCATTCATGAAGTTTTGCTCATCGTCGGGACCGCGCACGGATCCTTGAACTTGTCAAGGACTCTCTCATCGGATGCTCATATTATCCACACTACCGCTTCATATTCGGAGGCATTTGGCCTCACCATGCTACCTAGACGTGGATAATAACACCTTTTGAGCTGGCTCGTCTTCGTCCAATCGCACAGCTCAATCTAAGTTTCTTATTTCATTCCCGATCCGAACTCACTGAAATGTTCGAATCATTGGTTTTAGGCGCTATCTGATTAAGAAACTAGTAGAGAACCCAAGTTATCCTTCGTCAACACAGCCAATATATTTGTATTCGTCTCGCTAGTATTCCAACTGCTGTTATTATGTTGTTCCATATTACCACTTCAAATTCGGAGGCATTCGGCCTCATCTTGCTACCTAGACGTGGATACACCCAGAATAATTTTTCTCAACATGAACCATGTTAAACTAACAATTTGCATGCGATAATGAGGCAGATAGTGTTGTTTTAAGAAGAATTAATGTTAATTTAACAGGAAGTCATGTTAATTTAACAGGAATTAATGTTAAATTAATCGGAAGTCATGTTAATTTAACATGAAGTCAAGTTTTTTCAACATGAGCTTCATGTTAATTTAACCAGAAGTCATGTTAATTTAACAGGAATTCATGTTAATTTAACACGAAGTGAAGTTATTCAACATGGGCTTCATGTTAAAATAACATGATCGATATTGTTGAAAAATAATAACCTGGAAAAGTGTTAAAAAAGTGTTGATTTTACATGAAAATTTTTCTGTGTGTAGTAACACCTTATGAGCCGGACCGCCTTCGTCCACTGTCAGTGCTACTTTATACATATATACTCGCTATTGGCTTAAAACAAGGATCATACATACATTTTGCAGAGCATTTTTCTCTCGAACTCTCTTGTTGTTCTTGTTGTTAACAAGGCATTGCCCTGTCTAGAGTATATGATCATTTCGAAGATCTTCATCAACCTCTTCTAACGGGAGTCCAAGGAAACGTGCAGTTTCAACAGGGTTGAACCAGAGGGACAGAGAGGTTAGAAGAGTAGGTTCAATTAGACAATTGAAGAGATGTACGGTGTCATGGGGGTCCTACCACATGCAGGGCATATATTTAAAACAGTAGTCGGCACGGAGAGAGCACTTGCTATGTTGAAGCATTGGAGTTTTCCTCTCAGGAAAGTAATTGCCGGCCTATGATTTAAAATTAGTAAGAGTTTAACCTCACACTGTATTCAGACCTAAGCTGTGCCATGGTGACTCTTGTCTCCCTTAGTAAGGTACGTTCTTCTTCAGCAATATCGGGTGGAAGACTGTTTAGAATGGGGTTCACAGGTAGAGATCTAACAAAAGTGTCAACCAACTCGGTGTGGATGTCGGCTAGAGCCCACTTCTGATTCCGCAGATCAAACGGCAAGCTAATAAGATGACGGATCTCGTCATAATGCTTACGGAGATGAGTCCTTATGTCTCTCGGAGGTTCAGAAGGAACTGTCTTCTAAGCATTTCCGCGTGCTCTTTTACATTGAGCAGTTTTGCCTCCTGATGGAGGTGCGACTCGGAAGACATGAGGAGACATCCCGTAGCAGTTCTGATGGCAGTATTTTGGCAGACTTGTGACTTCGCCCAGTTGGTGTTACGCACGTTAGGCGACCCTCTGGGTGCAACATAGTCAAAGACTGGTTGGCCAATGGCCTTATATGTAGTCAGCAACGTTTCTTTGTCTTTTCCCCCAAGTACTGCCGGCAAGTGAGTTGAGGATCTTGTTGCGACCTCGTACCTTTGAGACCATTGCAGACATATGACCAGCAAATGAGAAAGTATTATCCAGTGTCACCTCCAGTAACTTTGGATGGCTGACATTTGGTAGCTTAGTGCCATCAACGTAAATGTCTAATTCGTTTCTCACTTGGTGCGTCCATGTCGAACTCTCTTCATTTGCTGTGGGTAGGATTCATGATTCCGAGGCAGACATGATAATAGACCTTTACATTCCGAGCCTTGTTCTTTGACATAGTACTTAACTTTTCGATTGGCTGGTGCATACACCCTTCTGCACTTTGAGTATACGTGGTATTGCACACCAAACGCTGATATGTTGTTAATATAAAACTAAATTATAAAAATAATAAAGAAGTAAATGTTCCTGTTGTTGTATGTAAATGATTTGTTGTTGTTTTTGAATATGGATCAGGGTTTCAACATCATCATCAACCGCACAGCCGATTTTGGCCGTTTCGTATCAAAGCACGTCAGTTGTTCCTTTTCAGCGACAACTGACGCCAATTGGAAACCCCAAGGGAGTTCAAGTAATCCTCCACTTGTTGTTTCCATCTCAGTCTAGGCCTTGACCCTTCCTCTGCTGCCGAATCCGGGTGTCTATAAGAAAACCTGTGCTGGGATTTTTTTGTACATTCGCATAACATGACCCAGCTAGTGGAGCCTTTGGCCTTTAATGCGCTGAACTATGGTCAGGTCTGCGTAAAGCTCGTACAGCTCATCGTTAAATTTTCTTCGATACTCGCCGTTGGCATCACGGGAAGGACCATAAATCTTCCGCAGAACATTTCGCTCAAATACTGCAAGGCCCATCTCATCTTATCCTGACACTGTCCATGATTCTGAGCCGTACATCAGGACTGGTATGATGATGACTATTTTCAGTCCCTAGTTAGCTTTCAAGACGCAATACATATCTTGCAAAACCATTGCTGAACTGAAAACAGGTCCACCTGTCGAAAAGGGGGATTGCATTAGGCGTCGAAGCTCCTCATTACGTGATGATCTTCGCTTGCACCTTTTACGTCCCGTGCTGCTATCGGTGCGTTCAAAGTTTTGATTGTCCCTATCATCTGTCAAATCCTTGATGATACTACAAATCATTTAAGCTAGACTTTTCTTTAAGGCAACCCCGAGAAACGGGTAGTATGGTTTGGGGCCCACCACATAAAACAGAATTCCAATGAGATCCATCAACCGAGCCTCGGATATTTGGAAGGCCAGAATCGGCTAGGCGGTTAAAGGCTATTTTAAGTAAACAAGTTTCTTTAAGGAAGGAAATTTACGCTTGAAAGACTTGGCAATGACGAGATTGTCTAGAGATGTGGAGCGCGAAAGGCCCGGGATTTGGTAGCAGGATTCCCCGGGCCTTACCTGTTGGTTAAACTTCTTACTCCGTTGCACCCGTATCGAACTAGGATTGACCGACTGTCGACTGTCGTGGTAGCGATTTGGTATGACCAGTGGAACCTTCTAGGTCATGTCATCCCTCCATTCGTGAGGAAGGAGAAGATGGGTAATGAGAGGTGAGAGGCATCATATCCGTAGCTCAACCATCGAGTTAGCACATCATTACCTATGTGCGTATTAGTGGCCTATTAAGACCGGTATGCCTACCTCAAGCATATTCTAAACCCCTAACCCGCATGGAGGCTCCGTCGCAATAGCTGATAAATCCCATTGAGTCCCAGGTCAAAACGCTTGTTGTGGTTGTTGTAGCCGTACTTCGCCCCGTCTAATCGGAAGATCCACTTACAAAAAGTTACGTGACGGATCAGACAGGTTGTATGTATGTTGACAGTCCTTTGCCGGATATGAATCCGGTACGTTCCGGTGTATAGTACCTTGTGGGGGTACTAGCCCGACTGTCTTGGGAACGATTTCGTTGACCCCGTAGTAGGTGTGGAAGTGGATTTTAGTCCCCTCTTACGGGTGGCGTACCTACATCGGCCATAGTTTAAACACCTAACCCCCTGGGGCAGGTCAAAACGCTTCTTTTGATACCTCTCCAGTCTCGTGACATTTTTTTGTATCTGAGATAATCCCAAAAAACGCCGGGAACTCGGGATTGCCACTTTAAAATCCCGAAATCTGGGGATTGTATTGGTTTAGCATAAACAATTAAAGGTATGTTGCTGTCAACTGCTAATAAATTAGCTAAAATTATGGGATGGGGTTTAAAAGGCGGGTTTTGGCCCCATATTTGGTATCGGAACCGGGTAATTTTTCGGTTTTTTGGTCATACCTTTCCACAGAAACAAAAAATTAAAAAAACGCTTCCGGATTCGTGTTTCTGAGGACAAAACACGTTTTTTGAGCCCTCTCCCATAATTTTCGCTAATTTATAAGCAGTTGACAGCTAAAGTATACAATTACCCAATAAAATAGGGTGTTATTAGGGAGCTGACCCCGAGTTTGTCAAACAGCTTCGGGACTCGATGCCTATTTAATTTTAAGTATGTATCTCCATCACAAATTCCTCCATTTTATCAATTTTAAAAATCCTTCATTTTTCCCACCTATCGATAACCACTAGTACCCACCACTATGGCGAGTCAGCTGACTGCCACTTATCGATGGCAATTGTCGTTTTCACGGCAATTTTATTGGACAATTTCTTATTTGTTTTCGTGTTTAATTAGCGCATAGTTTTCGGGAAATTGTAAATAACCGCGTTTAAATAACAGTAAATTAAGCTATAAATGTGAAGAGGTAAAGAGAACTGTGAAATTGGCATAACTACAGACTGCAACAATTTGCTAACAGAAAAGCTGCAACTCCAACGCCCACCGCCCACAAACACCGGCTGGACCGTAATTACAAGGAAATCCTACATTCTAACAATGCCGAAAATGACGCAAGTCAAAGAGCTGCATTTGGGTAAAACGTTAAATGATTTGGAAAAACAATCCGAAATTCCAGATGCACGCAGCAAGAAAACGCAAATGTAAGTACAAACGCACACACACACCTGCCATGTAGAGGCGCTGAACGTACAGTATATAATTGGCCAAGTGCCCAAAAAAACATGAGAAAATTATTAAATATACATTTAATTTATAGATTGGTAGAATCGGCAAGGAAGTTGATACGTGAAGCAGACAAATATTATAAAGAAGGCGATGAAGAATTGGCATATGTGCTCTATATGAAATATTTCAATTTGTTACATTGCATACACAAGAAACCTGACTACACGGACCATAAGCAAACTGTACGTCAAGTTCTAGGAGGCAATTCAAACATGCAGCATACCATGAACAAGTTGGAATTGTTGAGTACATCCCTAAGTCGACGTTATGAAGCAAAACAACTGGCCAACAATGCTAATATGCAACAAGCGTCTGCAGCTGTATCAATAGCAGCACCAACAACAACACTTAAACAAACAAACGAACGAAACTACAACGAGTTGAGCGCATCAGAGAAATTTGATCTATTGAAAGCGGATACCATATTAAGTCCAACAGCTACAGCAGCATCTTATGGTGGCTATTATACGTTGCAATCGCTAAATGTAATGAAATGTGAAGAATTGTTTAAGCGTATGAAGAGTCAAAATGTGCTGATAATGGATTGTCGGCCGCGTAAAGATTATGAGCTATCACATCTGACATATCAGTACGCCTTCAATGTGCCTGAGGAACTTATTACCGCTGGGTGAGTGAAAATATGTTTAGCATTTAAATTTCTTAGGAAAATACTTCAAATATTTTTTTTTTAGCATGTCTGCTGGCAAAATGCAAGACAAGTTGGATAATGGCTCTAAAGTTTTATGGTCAGCGCGTTCGGTTAAAGAGCAAGTTGTGTTATTGGATTGGAACACAAAAGATAGCAATCCCTCAGCGAGCTCGCCTATCGGCATACTGCTTGATATACTACAAAATGTGAGATCCATATTTTAATTTTATCATTTTCTTTCAAGAGCTCGTAACTCTTGAAATTTCCGCAGTTTCTGTTTTCTTTTATTTTTTTATTTTTTTAATAATTGCATTTTGAATTTTTTTATTATTTATTTATTTTCTGTTTACTTTTTTTTTTTAACTTTAATTTAGTTAATTTTATTTTATTTTTCCCAATTTTTTATTTTATATTTTTTCTTTGATTATCTTTTATTCAATTTATTTTTTTTATTTTTTATTTATTTTGTATTTTATTGTTTGTTTTCCTTTTTTTTTTAATTTTATTTTCTTTTCTAAATTTTCTTTTATTTTTTATTTTTTGTTAATTTTATTTTTATTACTTTTTATAACTAAATTCTTTTATTTTTTTCTTTAATTCTCTTGTTGTTGTTGTTGTAGCGAGGTGTAGCCCTGCCTAAATGTCAGACAGGGTCACCCTGAGTGTATTGCTCTTGGCCGGGTCGATATAATAAAACGGCCCGGGTCGTTTCGGTACGATGGGTACAGCACAAGTACTGGTACCGTTCTCGTAGACCGGGAATACAAGAAACTAGCCGTGTAGGCTATGTAGGTCATTTAGCGTTACCCAGGGTGCACCAACTGGGAGGCGACCTACTTTTACACCTTACTCTTCTTTCACTTTTTTATGTTGTTTAATTTTGTTTTTTATTTTTACGTTAAACTTTATTAATTCTTTTATTTTTAATAAATTTAATAAATATTTTTTCATTTTTGTTATTTAATTTTTTTATTTCCTTTTCCAAATTTTTTATTTTATTATTTTTTGCTTTATTTTATC
The DNA here is from genome assembly GCA_964058755.1 of Campiglossa producta. Classification (NCBI taxonomy): domain Eukaryota; kingdom Metazoa; phylum Arthropoda; class Insecta; order Diptera; family Tephritidae; genus Campiglossa; species Campiglossa producta. The sequence continues at coordinate 176,542,126 of CAXKVI010000001.1, read as the reverse complement.
TACTTTTTTATTTAAACTTTTTAATTTTTTTCTAGATTGTTTTATTTTATTATTTTTTTTTTTTTATTCAATATTTCATTCTAACTTTTTCTTACTTTTATTTTGGTTAATTAAAATTTTCCTTTTATTTTTTTTTGTTTGTTTTCATTTTTTTTTAATATTTTTTTTTATTCTCTAATTTTTTCTAGTTTTTTTTATTTATATATATAATTTAATTTTTAATATTTTTTATTCTTTTCTTTATTTTAGTTATTTTGTTTTTTACGTTGTTATATTTTATTAATTTTTTACTTACTTTAATTTAATTTTTTAATTAAATTCTGTTTTTTTTTTATTTTTATTTATTTATTTTTTTCTTTTTTCATTTTGTTATACTCATATTTTTCTTCATCAAATATTTTAATAAATATTATACAATTTCAGTGGGATCCAGATGTCATCTATCGTTCGCCAATCAAAATACTACAAGGTGGTTATGAGTTTTTCATCATGATGTATCCTACCCTATGTACAAATCCAAGCGTACAAGCACCACAACAAACCAATGCCGGCTTAGATTTCATAGACGATATTGAATATCCCTCAATAAATGATATTACAATGAAAGAGGAAATAAGTGGTGACAGTTATGCCACAAGTCCAGGCAGAAGTAGTATGGCACGTCCGTTAACTTTTGCGCCATCGCCATCTCAGCCGCCGCCAAGCGTAGATCGCACTAGTAAAATGGCAGCAGTAAAAACGTATGAACAAAAGCAAATTCCTATTGTAGAGTTAGCCAAGGAGCAGGATCAGTTAATGGAGAAAGCGCAAGTTAACGATGAACAATTGAAGCAAGCTTCACAAAAACTTGATTCCATAGTCGAAACAAATAAGCAAAGTCCGGATAAAAAATCAATGACAGCCAAAGAAAAGGAATTGATTTACTACATTATGCAATTGGAAAGCGAGGCATTGGATTATGTATGTAATATTATAACAATTTTATAAATATTTTTTAAATTAAAGCATTTTTTTTTTTTACTTTACAGAAAACCGAAAATGATCGTCTACTTGATGAAATTGAAAAGTATAAAAGCTTTAAAGAAGAACAAGAAGATGTGCTAACGCCCAACGAAAAAGAAGTACTCGAGCAGACAACGCGTGAAATTGAGCATAAAATACAGGAGCGACAAAAAGTTAACGAGCAGCTAGAACGTGAAAAACAACAACGAGATCAACAATTAGCTATGGCTATTGCACGTTTTCCACGTCAATCACTGGACAATAAAGACGATACTGAAATATTCAAACCGAAAATACCACAATTCGATCGATCTGTTAAACCGCCTATGACGCCGATGACGCAGAGTAGCACATCCACATATGCAATAGATAGACAACGTGATTTTTCGCCAATACCCGGCGCAATGGTGAGTGCACTTATCCAAATTGGCACATGTTTCGTGCAAAAATTTCTTAAAGATTCATATGTGAATGTTTGACAAAATAAGCATCACAAAAGAAAGTGGTAGACTCATTTGCGCCGCTGATGTCACGCTTTGAGTGCATATATTCATATATATCTATATTTGAAGAGGATTCTATATATGATATGAAATTTAAACTAACCTTCAGTTCGCACATGTATATGAGTATGCTTTGCTTACTTATATTGAATTTTCCCTCAGTCACGTTTGGTGACATTTTACATGCGTCTTTTAACCAAACAAGTCAACAGTCTGCATTGAAAGTGTTAATGACCGACTGTTGGTTTCATTAACGTGACCGGCGTACAGCTGTTTCATATACATACACCTATGTAAACACAACACATAAGGTATTCTAAAACATGTGCACTTTGCGCTTTAGTTTTTTATGACCATCTGGGGATCCATCAAGCCCAGAAAATCAATAGTTCTTGGGTGTGTGTGAATTTTGTTGCACATATTGTCGTTCTCACATCACCATCACCCATATTTGCTAAATGTTAAGTCAAAGCGCCTAGTTATAGGCTACACACAAAATTTTGCTTTTACTTTCCTTTAATGGCTTTGTTTAAGTTTACTATAGATTCACATACGTATTTGCATACCTACATACATACATGCACACCTGTTAATAAGCCTAGCACTTTCGACAGTTTTCTATGTATTTAGATTTTTTCTTAGTCAGCAAACTAATAGGGCATTTTTGGTATCAACTATTGTTTTGGTATCTTAGTCTGTCGTTGTTACTACTCAAAGCATGTTGTTCTGCGCGCAATCAAATACATCAACACTTGCCAACTTAAAGCCAAATAATTTACAATTCTTTAAGATTTTATAATAATACTAAGTCACACAAATAATTTATAAATAATAATAATAATAATTTAAGATGATCCTAGTCGCAGGCGTAAAATTAAATATACCAGCAACGCATATATTACTTTATACATCATTTTTTCCATTGAAACGGGTGTGTAGAAATGCATTGTGTTGTATATTTGTATTGTGTATTTGAATTTAATCAAAAGGATCGACTTGTGATTGTGTCTATGTACAACTTTGAAGGATTGTGCTTTAGTTGAATTTGTTTATAAGTGGTTTGAGCATTTTCGTGTAGTATAGTTTTAGGCGCATACGATGCAATGTGGCGTACTCTTATTTCAACACATTATTAATATAGTTTTTGAACTTTATAAGCAGATATAACCGTTTTTTTCGAGGAGTATTCTTTTTTTAGTTATTCTTAGCAAAATCCATACCATCAGCTTTAGAGTGAATAAAATAAGAAAAGAGCCTTAAAGTATGCAACTTTTATTTACATTTTCTTTTCCGATATTGATTTCAAAGTAAAAATTTTCAATTTACTTGTAATATTCGGATTTTCTAACAAACAAAAGTAAGATACTAAGATTTCAAAAGTGATTTTTTTTTTTTTTTTGAACTCAACTTGACTGAGGGTTAAAATGAGGAATTGTTCCTTAAAGAATGGATTTCCTTGCCCTGAAATAAAAAAAATGTAGACTGATATGATATGCTAACAGTTTAGTAAGACCGCATTCAACGTTCTTGTCCTTCTTCAATTTATGAAAACTTTTTCCAAGGCTAAAACAACCACTTTTTTAGACGTTTTCAAGGTCAATCCTTTTGAATATGGGTTAATTATATGTTCTTATATGTAGGTAAATACTTGGTCATATTTCGTTCATATTAGGGTGACTTAAATTATTCCTCGAATAGGGCAAAAGGGATAGATTTTTTTTATAGAAAAAATTAATTTAACCTTAATAAAAAATCTTACGAGGGGAGAGTTTTAAAAAATTTTCTCCTCGGAACTTAGTCAGTTATTTATTTATCAATCGAGTGAGCCACCTCCAAACGTCGAGTAAAACTGTTTTATATAACACTATACCATACTATAAACAATTTTGTTTTCCAAACCACCCTACTATGTATGCATATAACATGTTTCGAAATCCACTTTCAAAATCCATATCCTTTACCACATTGATTTCACCATATCAATTCTCATTATCAAATATTTCAAGGCCAACTACTTACATACATCTATATTTGTTTGGCTTTTCAGGGACGCGGTTTAACCGGCCTAAAGAACTTGGGCAACACCTGCTATATGAACAGCATAATACAGTGCCTCAGTAATACACCACAACTCACAGAATACTGTATAACAGATAAATATAAGAACTATATAAGTCGCAGCAATAAGACGAAGGGACACATTGTGGAGGAAGTGGCGGCACTCATCAAAGTTTTATGGAATGGCAATTACAAATGTGTAGCCAGTAAGGATTTACGTGTAAGTTTGTAATAAAAATGTGAATGGTTTTTTTTTGTGATGGGAGGGGTATTCATATTTTGGCTGTGTGTGTATGTACTTGCATATGGGGGGGGGAATATGTTGTCACGCATTTTCATACCCAGCAAAAAAGAATTAGTTTTGTAGTTAGTTCTGCTTGACTATAATCGAGTCTCTAAAGAACTGTCGTAACATTGGCGCGCTTGTATTTGGGTCTATCAGGTATTCCGACGGAGCTTCCCCTTGGGAATGATTCGAGAGAGTCGATAGATAACTCATCGACTTTATCGAAATTTGGTAGAAGATTTCGATTAAGTTGATCAAATATCGATTTTCCCAATTATTCCCAACGGGAAGCTCCGTCGGAATAGCTGATAGATCCCTATAAGGCATCAATTTTTTTTATGGGTATTAACCCTAAAAAGGGGTTACAGGTGCAAATTTCGTCGATTCAATATCTTTGTGCAAATTTTACATACACACACACATGCAAAATAAAAGAAAACTATTCTAATTAATTTAACAATTTTCTAATAAAAAAAAAATTTCCTTTCTTGCAGTATGTCATGGGTCAATATCAGCAAATATTCCGCGGCATTGAACAACAGGATTCTCATGAATTTCTTACCATTCTTATGGATTGGCTACATTCCGATTTGCAAACATTAAATGTACCGGAAAAGCCACGTGATAATATAACACCCTCAGAGAAGGCATGGCTTGAATTTACTAAGGCCAAAGAAAGTCTTATTTTGCATTTATTCTATGGCCAAATCAAAAGCACGGTTAAATGTGTTGAGTGCAATAAAGAATCTGCAACTTATGAATCGTTTTCGAATTTAAGTTTAGAATTACCATCAAATGCAAACGTTTGCTATTTGAATCAATGTATGGATATGTATTTTTGTGGTGAACGTATACACGGTTGGAATTGTCCGAATTGTAAGAAGAAACGTGATGCTGTGAAAAAGTTGGATATCTCAAAACTGCCACCCGTCTTAGTGATACATCTGAAAAGGTAAGGGATAGGTTTTTTAAGTTATGTTTAGTTGTAAGAAAATTGTTGTAGAAATCCTCTCATTTTCGATAACGAAAAATAGATGCGTTGTTCAAAATAAGTTCTTAATACCAATAAAATTTCGCCAGTTGGCTACCTGACTAAGGACCGTTTGCTCATCTTGCCTCTTAATTTAAGGGTCACTATAAATTTATTTGACACCTCATTCTAAATTAAATTACATGGCACATGAAGTTGCCGGTAAATGTATAGTGAACTTTAAATTTATAGGCAAGATGAGATGCATTTTTCGAAATTTTCGATATCAAAAAACTAAATGTGATAAGCATCCGATTTCGCCCATTTTCAATAGCAGGTCAATTTTACCTAGTAAAGTGTATAACTAATTCAATTTTCTCATTTTATAGGTTGTTCGAAAATTTCGATATCGAAAATTGGGGCGTGGTTTTCGTTGATTTTTTCTATTCTCAATAACAACCGAATTTAAGCTTTTTAGCTGCAGCAGTCAAAGAATTATCTCAATTTATATGATTTTCAAAATTTTCGATATCGAAAAAGGGCCGTGGTAGCATCCGATTTAGCACATTTTCAATAGCAACCAAATTTTACCTCTTACGCTTCATCATTTAGTGAATTGTATCATTTTATATGCTGTTCGAATTTATTATTTAAGTTTTAGACCTTCGTTCAAAATTTTCGAAATTGAATTTATAAATTATATTAATCGCTCTTTTTTTCTTTAAAAAATTCCAGATTTTATGCCGATTCTGATATTATTGGCAATTCGTACAAAAAGAAACAAAACTATGTTCGTTTTCCCCTAGAAAACCTCGATATGACGCCTTACATTGCCAAATCCGAATCACGTTCGGTAACGCCTAAAACTTATCAACTTTATGGTGTTTCCAATCATTATGGTACCATGGAGAGTGGTCACTATACAGCGTTTTGTAAAAGCGGCAATTATGGCAGGTAGATATACAACACAAGCTAGCTGGCTAACAAGCTAGCTATGAACTTTATTTAAAGTTTTTTATGTCATTTACTAACTTCCTTTTTCTTTCATAGATGGTTCAAATTTGATGATCAAGTTGTTAGTCCGTTGGATACATCGTATGTAGTTTCCAGTGGCGCCTATATACTTTTCTATACTTGGTTACCGCCCATACAAATAACCGATAACAACAACACGAACTAGCCTTAAAACTACTCACCGAATTTCAAAACAGTTATTGAGTAACAAAGAAGTAAATTAAGAAACAAAACGTTTGCTTTCGTACCTCTAGACACATTAAGCTGATATAGCTATTATTAGCGAAAGCATCATTTGTAAAGAAAAACGAATCAGTTAGTCAGTGCATTTGTTAATTATTTATACGGTATACATTGGTTTTGGTCACTAGTGTGGTGTATGCGCTTGGTCTAGTCGCATTTAAAATGCGGTTTTAATTATGGCTAATACTATTGTCGACCTAAATGAATGTGGCAGTCTCTATATTGTAAACTAACGCTTTGTAAACTCTACAGAGAAACCCACAGTAACATAGGTCTACAAACGTGATAGTCATGCTTAATACTTTTTACATTCTGACTATAAATTTTCAGTACTTTTTGTTACATAAAATTTTCTTTGAAAAAGCAAAAAAAGCACATAAAAGTTAAAAAAAGAAGAAAAAAAATTAAAAGAAAAATTTGTTTCTTTTTAAGTCACCTACTTTATTCATTGTTATTGCAAATTTGAATAACATACATATATGCTTACTCTACATATACCTTATGTAAACTTATACTACTTATATGTATAACTTTGTTCATACATACCTACATAAATCTACTAAATTATTTTAAGTAATCCAGTTTTCACTGTTCATTGTTTATGCGCGAATTTATACACATAATATACTTTTATGTATATGAAAGAAAAAATATTATTAAATTTTATGCAATATTAAAAGTAATACTTTAAATCGTTTAAAGCAGTAAACAATGTGCAAAACGAGAAATTAAAATATATTAACTTTTAAAGAAAATTAAGACTACACGCGTACATATTAAAAATAAAAAAAATAAAAAATCCAAAAAAAAACAAACCAACTTTTTAAAAAAGCGTACTATTTTTAGGAGAAAAAGGAATATGAAATAAAATATGTGAATAAAATAAATAAACATATGACTATGTAAACAAGGTTTTATGATTTTAAATTCAACTGCTATGGTGAAATAGTAAATGTGTGTAAGAGTAGGTCACCTCCCCGTTGGTGCACCCTAGGTAACGCTAAATGGCCTGCATAGCCTACACGGCAAGTTTCTACGTATTCGGTTCTACGAGAACGGTACCAGTTCTTGTGCTGTACCCATCGTGCCGAAACCCCGATATAGCGAACATGTGTACGTTGCTCTTTCAACTTGCGACATTAAAATGCATACATTAGTCAATGAACTTTCTTATTTTATAGGTTGTTCGAAAATTTCGATATCGAAAAAATGGGTGTGATTAGCACACGGTTTTCGCACTTTTTCAATAACATCAACTTTCTACCAATTAAAATGCCTAAGTAAATAAACCATCTAATTTTTTATGGTTTTCGACATTTTCGATATCGAAAAAAGGCCGTTGCATCCAATTTCGCCCATTTTCAATAACAACTAAATTTTACCATTCCGCTTGCATGAGTACATAAATTATATCAATTTAAAAACATTTTAAAATTTTCTATATCGAAAATAGGGGTTATAATTGATTTTTTCGATTTATAATAGCTATAAAATTTTAACATTTTACCTGTAAGAGCAAATGAACTATCTCATTTTAAATGATTTTCGAATTTTTCGATATCGAAAAAATCAATGGCAGGCAAATTTTACAGATTAAAATCCATAAGTAAATTAATTCTCGTTTTATATGATTTTGAAAATTTTCGATATCGAAAAAAAGAGGTTTCGTTAACACGCACTTTCGCTAATTTTCAATAGCAGCCTAATTTTACCTTTTAAGTTTCATCATTCAATTAATTTTATCATTTTATAGGTTCGAAAATTTCGAAGTCGAAAATTGAGGAGTGGTTGTTAGTTTCCTATTTCTCTCATTTTTAATAGCAAACAAATTTTACCATTTAGGCTGCATAAAGAAGAATTTATCTCGATTTATCTGATTTTTATACGAATTTCGAAACATTCAATATCGAAAAACAGGCAAGCATTCAATCTCCGCCAATTTCATTAGTATCCAAATTATAACATTTGGCCTTATAAGTAAATGAAATATCTCATTTTATATTATTTTCGAAATTTTCGATTTCGAAAAAAAGGGTGTAACTAGCATTCGATTTGCCCCACCTTCATTAGCAACCAAATTTTATAATTTTAGCAGCATGACTAAATTAATTATCTCATTTTGTATGATCTTCGAACTTTTCGACATCGAAAAACTGGTCGGGGCTAGCATTTTATTTTGGCCATCTTCGACTGCAGACAAAATTTTACCAACTAAATTACATAAGTAAATAAGTTACCTGTTTTTGTTGTTATCTCATTTTGTATGGTTTTCGAAATTTTCGATATCGAAAATGAAGGGTGGTTATAATCCAATTTTTTTTTTCATTTTTAACTACAAAAATAGAGCTCGATTGTGTTTCAGAAAAGATGAAACGATTTCAGACTCGACAACAGTGGCAAAACTTATTCAAGCATCTTATTAAACAATTCGAAGTTCATGTGTTCATTCAATAACAACGCTCTACTTCATGTAGTACTAGACTTCATATATTATTAAAAAGACATGTTTTGATTTTAAAATTATTTTATTAGATTTTGTTTACCATTCGAATTAGTCGCTTGTTTTTATAAGCTTAGATATTATACTAAACAGAAGTCAAATACTTTAATTATTAATTTTCATTTAGAATTAAATATAGTTAAAAGTTAGTTACATTTTATATTTAGCATGAAAGTCTTAATTTCTATTAAAAAAAATCAAAGCTTACTGAAATTATGCTATTTGAACAGAAAGCCTAAACAATTTAAACATGAGTAATTTTCCAAAATAATTTGTAAATTTTCTTAAAACAATTTATTTTTGTCGTATACTGTCGTTGAAAACTTTTGTCTAAAATATATATTTATATGTTAACCCTTTAAATCAACCTTATCTAAATGTAATTATTAGTTTGTAGCATGCTTTTAAATTGTCCTCATTATACTGTTTCGATAATACCGCGTCGACGTTGCTCACTTGAACCGCTATCTTCACCGCCTCCAATAAATGAAGTCTCCACCGAGCTAGCAGCAGGAGCAACAACCTCTTTAGCAATCGCAACGCCGTTAAGCTGTGCAGCATGATACACCGAAGCAGCTGAGTTGTGTGTATCACGTGCTCCAGCGCCATTATGCACCGAAATAGCAATCTGTTCATAATTTAATGCACGCGAATGTGCGGGTGTCAGCGAGCGCGTTGGCGTATGCGAATTTGATGTGTTGGCGGCACGCGAGTGGGGACTATTGTTACGCGAATGCTGAAAGTCTTCGAGTGGAATTTCCTCAGAACTAGAAAAAGTTAAAAAATAGTTAGAAAAGCCCTGTTTTGTAGGTACGAGTGTTGGTACAAACCGTGGTCTGGGCATGCGCGGACTATTATCACGTGAACGCGTTGAGGCACGATTTTGTGAATTTTCTCGCGATTGTGAGGAGCTGCCTCCAGGCGAATGTTCACGTCCCGTTGATAAGTTGGCATCACGATTTTGCGATGTAGACGAATGTGAGCTGGAGTTTGAGTTGCGCCTGCGTGGACGTCCGACACTGTCATTGCGAATACTAAATGAAAGAGAGAAAATAAAAAGAATTAGATAAGGATTCATGCGAAATTAAGTCTTAGTTAGAATTTCACGTCATATAGAGTGCATCGAATCGTTTTTTGATTTTCTTCTATTTTTTATTTACTAACCCTTCAATGGAACGATTTTGTGCCATTTGTATGCGGCTCACACCACCACTATTATTAGTATCACGCTTGAGAGCGGCAGCAAAGCCAGGCACACGATTTGCAGTCGATAAAATGGGACGATGTTCGCGTGATGAGCGTGAACTATTGCTCGCCACGCTGCCAGCGCGTAAGCCAGCTACTGCATAGACAGGTGAGTCAACCACTTGACCAGGCATTTCAATTAGCTGAGCGATTTGATACATTTTTTTCTGACGCGCCTTGCTGCGACCCTAAAAAATAAATATATTAGTTCAGTTTAACGTTGTTCAAAACTTTGTCGTACCTTCGTCAAACGCTGCTTAGCCGCCATGCAGCGTATATGATCATCAAAGAGAAATTTCGCTGATAGTAGCGGCGAACGATTGTGTGTAGCACCTCCACGATGTACAGTTATATGAAGGCAACGCGAATCATCTTTATCACCCAACACCTCAACATCCTGCAAGAAGCCAACAAACTTTGCGACACCCCAACCAAGCAATTTGGCATCTGGCTCAACGAGTATCAATTGCAGTGAATCAATAACCAGGAAACGGCGCTGCTTTGTGTTGTCTTTTGTTATTACAGTGCAAGCTATCAAGTCGCTGTTATCTGTCGTAGGAAGAGTATACAATTTATTAATTGAATGCAGATCTCATCGAACATCTAACTCACTCAAGTCTAATACAGCATCAACCTGCACCAGCTGCATGGTATTTGTTAGCGGCAGCAGCGTTTCCTTTTCATTCAAAAACTGTTGACAAGTCTTGCGTAGCAAAAAGAAGTTGCGTATGCCACGCCTTGCTTTCTCCACTTCACCACATGGTAGACGACGCGTAAAATTTATACCCGTCAATGGTGTGCCCGTTGGTGGTAGCAATATTGTTGAATCCATACATAAAAATTCTACATTCAAATTGGTTTTGCGCATTTCATTGAATTCATCCTCGAAGAGGTCGAGAAAGATATCTTCAGATTTATAAAAGCTACGCAATGCTACCATAGATTGATTGCGTGCTGCGAAGAGAGCATCTTGTTGAGCCTCCGTAATGCAAGCATCATCTGTGCAGGGTTTGGTGAAAGTCACCAGCAGCTTAAGGGCGATTTCAATGCTTACAAGACGTATGCGACAAGCTGTGTTGAGAAGAGAGAAAAATTTATTAATAAAAAGTTATGTTATATGAGAAATATGCACTTACAAGGCTGGTTGGAGAGTGTGACTATATGCAGCAGCCGTTCAACAAGCTCCGTTTTATAGCTGTAGGAACCCTTGGCCGATTTCGAAAGTACTTGCTCGAACCAATCGTTTTTCACACCTAAATAAATTTCGAAATAAAGAAAAACACTTTTGGTATTAGTTTAATAAAAAACCAATTTGAAAAGTGGGAAATTCAAGATTTTATAACACAATACGACAAAATCACCTTTTTTTCTGGGTATGCCACTAAACAAACTTTTTTAAAGAGATTAGGTTAGGTTAGGTACAAGTTGCAGTCGCAGAGGCACACTAAGGCCAATTTTAAAAGGCCCGTTGTGATACAACAAACACTAGGAGGGTCAGCCCCGTGACTTGGTCATATGGAAAATTCCTGTGTTGTCGGGATCCCAACACAGCAGAATCCCGGGACAGACAACCCTGAACAGACACCGTTACCCCTCTTCGAACCATTTGTATGACCTTTGCTAACGTTCAAGGCTATCCATGAAAGGAACTCCCAGGTTTGTTTGGATATCTAGCATCCTGGGGATTGTTACCATCTTCCGTTGGCTTGACGGAGTGTGCGCATTAGTTTGCATGTGGCAAACGGCATGCCTAAGCGTTCTTTTTCCCAAAGACCTGCTTGGTCGTACCTTGCCTCGCCTACCCTACAGTTTCTTTCAATGTTCCTGCGTCCCCGGAGCCATGTGAGGTTCTCGCGGTTCTGTTAGGCTATCTCTTGAAGAGATCGACGACAGCTGAGCGTCAGTTCAGAGTTGAGCGAGCAAGAGCCAAGGGATTTGATGGCCACTGCAGATAACGATATCCTGTCCGATCTGTGCTCAGAAGGAGAAAACTGTAAGATCGCAGAATACTGGAGTGCCTAGTAGTGCTTGCGGCCCGGCCGGACGCTTCCCTAAGAGTTTGAGACATAAGGTAAAGAAATGCCATTTGCCGTTTTTCGAAGTTAGCCTCCAAAATTTAGCTACGGATTTTCGAAGATCGAAGTTCGAAAGTGGTTTTCAAAATCTGGGCGTGGAAGACCACTTTTTCCAATTTTCCAAACAAAACAATTAGAGAACCACTTTCGAACTTCGATCTTCGAAAGCCCGTACCTAAATTTTGGAGGCTAACAAGCCTTTCGCGTTGACAATAATATGAATAAACTCAAAAAATGCCCCTAAACAATGGCCTAAGGTGAACGCCATATAACTAGAAAGAGGGGAACGCCATTTTTACCTATGTCTTAATATCTTCAAAGAAAAGTTTGTTTGGTCCCATACCCAGCCGGCTGCTGTACAATGTAATTTTTTCGTCTTATTGTTGGAATCGACCTCTTTCGATTTGTTTTTTTTTTTTTTTAATACATATAGGTACAAAAAGTTTTTCTTCTTAGTAGAACATTTTTTTGGAATAAAAAGATAGATCCCTAACTATGAAGTAACGATACATACATACATACAATCAATATGGGAATCATACATACCATCTACAGTGTCAATTTATGAAGCAATTAAGTAGTGTGAAAATAGAAACACATCACCATTCGAGTTTTTTGTTTGTTAATGGATAGCGTTAAATACAAATGAAAGGGTAGAAAATAATGTAGAACAAGAAATGTGCATTATTAGTAAATTGATTTAGCATTTGTTACATGATTTTTTTAAAGCCGATGAGCAAATGAAAAACACTAAACAAATATTGAGCTTTCTTTCTTAGTCTTCGCAGCCTCACTCACCTCTGTTGTAGGCCATTGCATAAATAAGGCATAACGATAAAAGCGCTAGATAATCATTTTCTGTGCAATCTAAGGCCGAAAGCACAATCTCCAAAAAGGGACGATTCACTTCATTGTAGGCCGGTTGTGACGGCTTTTGCACTAGCTGTTGCAGCTTTTCTTTCTCCTCATCGGTGATATTAGCCAATCTGGCATTTTGTAGTGCAAGCTCTGCTGCTGCACTAGCGCTAGCTATAGAAACTTTGCGCGCTAAATAATTTGCATCACTATCCGTTTTTGCTGCTGCGGACGTGCTTTGTGCATTTGCCGCTGCACTACTTGTGCTAGCCACTGCATCAGCCGTATTCAAACTTGCTTCCTCATAGCTATGGCTTGTGGAGTTCGCTCCCACCGTTTCTAAAGCTTGTTCCAGACTTTCGCGTGGTTCACCAAAACTAGGCACAACTGCCAAACGATGCTCATCATAAGCATTTAATATTTCAGCAGCACCTTCTTTGAATACACTATGATCACCATTGAGTATAACCCAAGCTAGTGCATGTACCAATGGCGCATGTGTAACAACCAAGAACACCAACGAAAGCAAATACACGGCGACTATTGATGAGACGCGTGGATTATTTATTTCTTGTATATCAATATCGACTGGACGATTTAAAACTGCAGCTAAATTTTGTGTAACCACTGCGAGTGAGGTGGGCGGTGGAGCGGGAGTTAGCGAGAATATATACAACGGCACAAAGAGTTTATGCAACAGGTGCTCGGTGAGTACGGCATTCAAGTCGTCTATCTCGAGTAATAGTATATCGTTGAGATAGTGCAAGTGATCCAGATGTTCAGCGACCAGGTTAGAGAGCTTTTGATTTGATTGGTGACTGAAATAAAAGAGTTAGACAAAATTTAATTGAGTGGATTGCACCTTGAGTAATAAATAAGGACTTACTCGATATCAGTGCGCACACAGGTGTCCAATTCTAAAATATGTTTGCCTATAAACCAAACCAAATTGCTGAAGTATGGTGCTGCGGTTCTATAGAAATAAAATATAATAAAGCGATGGAAAAAATTTAGATACATTAGTAAAATGCAAGCGATCATAAGATTCGTAGGAGGAAAAATGAAATGAGAATAAAAAAGGTTAAATAGCGAGTAAAAATCCACGGTCTGTGATATCTTCTTCAGGGTTCGGAATTATTCATTTATGAATATTCATGTTCGTTTCTTTGCATTAGCATTAGCGAATAAGAACGCAGGAAAGTATCTACATCCTTCGCGTAGAATGAATTTTTCGAGATCATTTTGCGACTATTTCGGACTAGTTTCGGAAATTTTTCGGGATCTTTCCGGGTACTTTTCGGGTTGTTTTTGGATAGTTTCGTTACTGTTTTAGGGATCATTTTCTGACTTTAAGGATTGTTTTCGAGACTTTTTTGGGATTGTTTTTCAATCGTTGCGGGGTTGTTTACGGAATCGATTCGGAATTGTTTTTTGCATTCGCATTAGCGAATTAGAACGCATGAAAATATCTACATATTTTGCGTAGAATGAATTTTTCGAGACCATTTTACGACTTTTTAGGAACTATTTCGGACTGGTTGCGGAAATTTTGCGGGATAGTTCCGGCTTGTTTTTGGATAGTTTCGTAACTGTTTTAGGGATCATTTTCTGTTTAAGAACCGTTTTCGGTACTTTTTTTGGATTGTTTTTCAATCGTTTCAGTGTTGTTTACGGAATCAATTTGGAATTTTTTCAGTATCATTTTTGGACTTTTTCGGTATGTATTAGTTTTGGGAACATTTCTAGACTTTTTGGGATTGTTTTTCGATCATTTCAGTTTTGTTTTCGGGATAATTTCGAAATTTTTTCGAGATATTTTTCGAACTTTTTTGGGAAAGTTTTTTCAAAGTTTCGGAAGTGTTTTCGGGATCATTTCGGTACTTTTTCAGGATGATGTGGTATTTTTTGGTACCATTTCGGGATTGTTTATGGCACTTGTTCAGGATCGTTTCGGGACTTTTACAGCATTTTTGCTTATTATTTCGGATGTTTTCGGAACCTTCTCGAAGTTATTTCTGAACTTTTCCGGAATTGTTTTCGGAGTGATTTTGGATTTGTTTTCCAACCCCTTTGGTATTTGTTTTCGGGATCAGCATTTTTTAATATTCACGTTCGCAATAACAATCGAAGGAACGTAAATGTTTGGTAACCATATAGACTCTTTGCCCAGGAAAATATTTCGTCCAAACCCTCTTGTGATAGATATTAGCCATCGCAAAGAGGACGTTATGAATTTAACTAGATACTTGTAGGTAAATTAATTTTTATACAGACATACTTGTCTCTGATGAAGCGTAGCATACTGGCATTTTGAACTTTATAAACATTAAGCGATATTGTGCGTACTGCTATGCGAACCATAGATTCGGGATGATTGAAGAATTTAATAGCCTCTGTATAAAGCGGAAAGTCATTTGTGTGCTGTAATTAAAGATTTTAAAATTAGTTACATACTCAATAGACATTTTTCCATCAAGCAACACGACGGCTGAGTGGAAGATCGAGCCATTTAAAAATAAATTTCAAAAACGTTCTATCTCAGGAAATGTTTCAACCCCGTCCTATCTGAAAGAGGACTCAATATAGGTTTAGCTGGAAGGGCCGTTTTTAATTAAATACTGATTAAGATATTTTGAAAAAAAAAAAAAATGAATTTCAAACATGTTTTAAAATAGTCTGATCTTCCATTCAGCCGTGGAAATGCTTTTGATATGCATACTTACTTCATTATAAAAGAAATGTATTGTATGTGTGTTGAGCTTAAGGCTCAGCGTTTTTAAAAATAAAATGTAATAACCCATTACATCTTCGTCCGAAAAATCAAACTTGTGTACTATTATAGAGTTGACATGATTGTTGCTCAAAAGGTAATCTACAAAAACAATATAAAGATTAAATAATTGCATATGATAATTGCATATGATAATTGCTAGTATTAGTAACTATGTACGTACATATATACATTAGGGCGGGTCAGTTCAGTTTGAAATATTTTTTTTTTTTTTTTTTTTTTTGAAATGTTCATTTGGGATCATTTCGGGGTAATATTTGGTTCATTTAGGCTAGAATTCTTGCAATATAGTACCAAAATGACTCTAAAATGATACTAAAATGTCCTCAAAATTAATTCAAAATTACCCCAAAATAATCCCGAAATGATCCCAAAATTATCCCAAATTGACTTCCAAATGATCCTAAGGGCATAAAAGTCTCCAACCCGGTTACCGGAGTTTAATTGACGTATTTTGTTCGGTTAGCTGTCAAATTAATCACCGATTAGCCGTTATCGGCTTTTATGCAAGCGGCCCTAAAATGACGCAATTCCTAGTAAGAGGTGGAAGCAATGGCAGTATATTTGAGAGTACAGGAGTTTATGACCCTCCCACAATAAAGTACGAGACAAAAAAAGAAAAATGTTCTCGATTTGGCGAGGTTAAGGCCAAATCGGGACCCGCACTGATTGCGGATTTTGTATTTAGGAACAAACCTAACCCACCATAATATACATATTTACTCAAGCGTAATTTAAGTAGTATATATGTACTAGCTATTCATACTTACACAACGAGGTCTCATTGCGTATATTTTCAAATAAAATATTTAACGTTTGCAATAATTGCACACAAACAAAACTTGAACCGCCACTTTTTTGACGCATTATTTGCAGAAAGTAGGACAGCATATTTTTCTCAAGAAAGAAACTGCAAGTGAAGGGAAAGGGTTCATATTATTGTTTATCAGCACTAGGCAGCGAGCAGATCGCAAATATTTATGCAAAACATACATACATATAACTTTTATAGCAGTACTTACTCAAACACCGAGGAATCATGCTGATCGCCCCAGATCAGAATTTCTGCTATGCAACGCAGCGATTCCACTAAAAGGCCACGATTGCTCTCCGATACTGTGGTGTTCTTCTCCAATATACTATACAGGTACTTGAGATGCTCCAAGGAAAGACGGTTCTTTGGGCGGTTCCAGTTTCCACCAAACCAACTGCGACTGCGAAACATTTTCAATTTTTTTTCTTATGTACTTTTTTCACCTTTTCATGTGCCACCCAATTGGGGCTACTTTTTATTTTTCATGCAGCAACGTGGTGTTTTTTTTTTCACTTTTGAATGCGTCTCGCAGAAAAGTGTATAATTGTGTGCAAATTATTAATATTTTTATTTTTCAACTCGTTCATTTAATTGCGTATTCACTAATATTTTTTAATTAATTCACGCAATGCAAAAAAACACAATTTCTATAATATAGCTGTCAAAAACACATGGTCGTTGCCTTGATTTATAGCGGCGTTGAATTGTTTCGCCAGCGGCGCAATTGAGTCACATTCATAGCGCCAGAGGAATTCTGATACCTACAAATTATCGATAAAAGAGTTCTGAATTGAGTTAGACTCAAATTTACTTGACTGCTATACGACTCATATAACTCACATTCAAAAAACATGTGTCGATATGGGTATTAAAAAAGGTAATTGTACCAAAAGACGCGTTTCGGATCCAGGAATATGAGTCCGCAAGCGGAACACTAATATCTGCTTCACATAAAAACCATTAATTCAGCACCCTAATTCGAGTTGGACCCGGGCCACTTTCCAATTTTTGACCATAACTTTTCACAAAAACCAAAAATTTAATTTTCGCTCTCGGACTCACATTCCTGGCATCGATCCGCGTGTTTTGGTACCCTTCAATTATACAAAATATATAATTATCGTAGATTTTAAAATGCCAATCCCGAGATCCCGATATTTTCGAGAAAAAAAAATTTAAAAATATCAACACCTGATAGAGATAAAATGAGTTCCATACTTTGTTTGTCTTCACATTACATAAAATGCCGTCTGTGTTGGGCACGTGCCCCCTCGCCCCAACCCTAAATCCGCCCTTGATTTCAGACCTTGGTATGCATTGTACGATAGCACAGAGTCGATAATTATTTTTTGTCAAGAGATCTCGCAACTCAGAAAGATGTTCCACATATCAATAAAATGGGCCAGCGCCAACTTTAGAGTCAGGTCCGTTAAAATTGTTGTTTTTTTTCCAAATACTTTTCAACTTTTCAACATAAAATTTGTTTTTTTCGATTATTGATATCAAAGTCCAAACGGGTCTTTTGATACCCCTCTCAATAGACGCGTTTCAGTATTCCATGAGACTGTTTTGTTGTTCAAATTCCGGGATTCCGAAATCCGCTTAAGGCGGGCTACTCACCTGCCAAGAAATGCCTCAAGAAAAAAACGAGCATATGTTTCTTATGCCTGGTCAAGAAATTTTAACGTTTACGGCATTTTCCATTTTATTGCAGATTACTATTATAAAAATGTATAAAACATGTGCAGCGAAGTATATACTCATGTTTGCCGTGAATCTGCACGTTTACCTCAAGAAATATATACGAGCATATAAAAAAACGCTCAAGCAATGTTCAAGAAACGTTTTTATACGTCAAATTTTCTTGAGCCAATACTCAGTTCATAAGAAAAAATACAGCACTTTTCGATAGTTGGCAACGCCGGTTTACCTCAAGAAATAAATAAGCTCGTATATATTTCTTGAGGTAAACGTGCAGATTCACGGCAATGGTGAGTACATGTCTCGCTAAACATATTTTGTACATTTTTATAAGAGTAATTTGCAAAAAATGGAAAATTTGGTAAACGTCAAAATTTCTTGACCAGGCACAAGAAATATATGTTCGTTTTTTTCTTGAGGCATTTCTTGGCAGATGGGTAGCCCGCTTAAGCGTGCGAACGAAACGTATGTCTACAAAAGTACAAAAAACCTTCCTAACCTTTTTACCCATTTCTGATACGATTTTAATGATTTTTGGGACAATTTTCTGATGTTTTTGGTATCACTGTTTTCATAAGTATAGTCTCCGGACTGTTTTCGGTTACGAAAAATTGTGAAAAAAAACGAATCAACTCAGCAGTACAGTTTCCGGACAGTTTTCGGATTCGAAAAATAATGGGAAAATATACGATCGGTAAAACGAACGTTGCTCTGCTGGCTGGGCTATTATAAAATCAAATTCAAAGGCATTTATGGACACTACTTATGATCATTATGCAATTTCGAGAAAAATTTCATCAGTCGGTTATTTATGTTTATCATAAAAATCCGAAAAACGAAAATTTTGTTTTGCATCTCTTTACTTTGGAACGGGCGATATGTTTATCTTGTTCAGCTCCTGAAATCCAGTGGCTGAATTACGTATTTCCTGAACCAAAAAATCTCTTATTTATAGGAAATTTTGTGGGTAATTCAAAAATTGCTCATTAACCGATTCACTATTCGGTCCCAGGGTCCGCCTATGAGCTTAGGTACTCAGTATCGATACTTCAAAACCGAGTATTTTTATTTCGATAGTTATGGCTATCCGATTTTTTGATGAGCTCTTTACCTCTGCAAACTATTGGTGGGAGACTCAACAACGAGTGCGAGAGTGACAGTTACTCGATTACTGTCACCACATTGGCCACGAAAGTTCATACCTATCGATAACAGCACTAGTATGCTTTCTCTACTTTCTTTCACTCGTGCAGTTAAATGCAAGAAAATAAATAGTGGGCGAAGTTGTTGTTTATAAATAAATATCTACAGGATAATACACGCAAACAAGTCGAAATTCAATAAATTTGAACAAGAAAAAACGTGCCTTGTGTGGGGCATGCTGACAAAATGACGGAGCTATATTGCCTTTCAAACTTTATTGATTTTTCGCCAAATCTCAATGAACCGCTGAAGCACAGCAATCGTATAAAGGTGAGGGTCATACAAATTTTATTTGCATCTAATTTCATTTAACCACATTTTCAGTATACCTGCTTTGATATTTCAACAAATTTTGTGATATTTGGCGCATCATCGGGTTCATTGTACCTCTTCAATCGTTGTTCAGGCAAATTCTTGCATCTCATCCCCAACAAGCATGGACCAGTGACTCATTTGGCGATATCAGCGAATGAAAAATATGTTGCATTCTCCACACAACGTTCCATGATTTGTGTTTATGCGGTAAATCTGTCTGCGCATACTTCACCACAGGTGATCTATACAAAACTGGGTAGCGACCAGACGTTGCAAGTGACGTGCATACATTGGACGCAAGATGAGAAACAGTTTTATTATGGCGATTCACGCGGACAAGTTAATTTGGTTTTGCTTTCATCGTTTATTGTAAGTAGTTGAAATTAGTGTGTGTTGAATTCACCATTTTATATTCCTATTTTATCCACAAATAGGGCAAAAGTCTACTTAGCATGGGTGTACACACAATTCTCTTTCTGGAATCGCCCATTGTCCAAATTGATGATTTCGAATCGCTGCTGCTTGTATCCAATTGCACCAAATGCATTTTGTGTAACACAGAGTATGAGGAATATAAACAGGTAGATGGTTATTTTGACTTAAATTCAAAAAAATGTACTAAATTTTATAAATACATATATATATATTTCCAGATCGGCAATCGTCCACGTGATGGCGCATTTGGTGCTTGCTTCGCCATTTCTACGAATGAGACTGCGCAGCCATCGCGCATCTATTGCGCGCGTCCAGGTTCACGCATATGGGAAGTCGATTTCGAAGGTGAAGTCTTGCAAACACATCAATTCAAGACTGCGCTCGCTATACCACCAGTAAAAATACAGAAATTTCAGGGCATTGAAAATGATGGTCTTAGCAAATATGAGGAAAATTATGAAATGTTAGATTATCAGCCACAAAATTTACAATTCGCTAAAGTTAAAATGTTGAACAAAGATTTTTTGCTCGCTTTCAGCGAGTTAGCTTTATACGTATTTGATATGCGCACCTCCACTGTTGTATTGTGGTGTAATCAGTTTGAGCGTATTGTAGATTGTCGTGTGATTGGTAAAGAAATTGTAATTTTCACGCAAACTGGTTCCTTGTATAGTGTGCAATTGAATTCGCTGAGGGTAAGTAATTTAATTAATTTAATGTCTGCCACTTGTACTTATTTTGTTTTACTTTTCACAGGCGCATGCTTGCACATTGGTGCGTCAGGAAAAACTATTAGAATGCGCTTGTCTCATGCGCAAGAATGTTAAATATTTTGCTGATAAGGCACGTGAGGATTATGATTTGAACATACTAAATCAAATTAAGTGCTTTTTAATAAATCGTCACGAATTTGAATTACTTAACGATCTTTCCGTAATTTTTGATGCCATAATGCAATGTGAAGGTACTTTAGAAATCTTAAGCACACTTTTTTATACTCGATTACTTATACCTCTCCTTCTCTCCCCACAGCTGTTGGTGATAATAACAGTTCCGGTAGCAGCTCCGGCACAGCCGAACGTAGCGCAAGTGTTGGCGCTATTGGCTATCCAAGCGCTGCGCCGAACAACAATCATACACCACCTGAAGCAAGAGAGGTTTATGTATTGGAAAATGCATTTTGCGAAAATATTAAATCGACAAAAGGTAGTGAAAAACATTTCAAGGATGCGCTGCTAACGGTCACGGGCAAATTTGGTAAAAACATTATCAAATACAAATTTAATATATTCGCTGAGGAGCAAAAGAAATTAGTACGCGAGCTGATACCCTCCAATGAACGTTCAATACCCTTCAACGATATTAAAGCGATGTATGAAAAGGATGAAGAGATTGTATGCCGCAGCAAAAAATCACAAAACGCAGAAGCGCATAGCAAACAAAATCTCAATTTAGGATATGGCGGACAACAAATAAGCGCTGAAGAGAAAACTATATATAATTTATATTTAATTTGTAAAAGTGCTAAAATAAGTAACATCAATTTTGTTGAACGTTATCGCACGCTATTCGATGAGTATACTGCGCGTGAACTAATCGAATTACTAAGTAAGCTAGAATATGTAATGCAAGATAATGGCGATAGCGTTGTACAGTCACGCAAAAATTGCTATGAAATGTACTTTAATTACCTGAACCCTGAGCTTATATGGGAAATGGATGATTTTACGCGCGACTATATAGCGTCTGGGTTTATGCTACTCAATACCTCAACGGATATTGTACGTTGCGATAATTGTGCCTTTCCATTGCGTTTTGATAACACCTGCTCATTTCATGAATTGGGTGCAGTGTTGCTGCGTTACTATTGGTCACGTAATGAGCAGGTGAAATGTTTTAATGTTCTAATGGAAGTGCCAGCATTACTTGATGTGCTCGCAAAATTTTATATGGCTGAGAATAATGTGGAGAAGGTGGTGCCAATTGTTTTAAGTTATCGTCAGCCTGAATTACTGATGGAAGTTGGCAAAAGTTTGAACTTTGCCGCATGGGCTCGTTGTTTTGAACAATTTGTTGACTTGCAACAAGGACGTTTATGTTGCGTGAATTGCGAATGTGTGACAATGGTTGATAATGTCAATCAGCATTTTTTCTATACATGGAATTGCTTTCTGAGCATTGCATTAGAATATCTACAAGCGCAAGAGATTTTGGCAATGATATTTAAATGGTCAAATTTTATAGCGAATGATGCTATCGATCGTGAATTCTATACACGTTGTATGCTGAAGGGTTAGATGGGTGTTTCATGAGTTAGGTAGTATAAGCATATTGCATTTAAAGTGGACGAATTCAAAATCTATGCAGCAAATGATTGAATCAGTAATAAGTAATAAGCATCTAAGAATTTGCTTTAAAGACGCCCTAGTTTGGAAAATGATAGTAAAACGTCCTAGCTTAATTAAATGTGTAGTCATCTGAGTTGGGAAGTTTTTGAAGTAATTTCTGAGATGTAAAAAATTTTTAGTTAATTGTACTTATCAAACCAAAGATTTTGTTCAATAAATTAATTTTATAATTTTTTTTTGTTTTTCAATCGCATTTGTTAACTTTTAGAATATGAGCCAGACTCTCGAAATACCTAAAATTCTAATATTATACATCTATATGTATGTAATATATCTACATAAATATAACGAATTTAAAATGTTAAGCGGCTTCACAAAAAATATATATATTTTGCCATATAAAAAACTTGCTATGATTGGCTTTTGCCGTTTAATGCCACTGAGTTACACAAAGTATTATATTAACTACATATATATACATACAAAATTGGTATAAGACAGACAAAAATATTTAAACTAAATCTAACTAAGCTGTATTCGAAATATTCCAAAATATATACACAAAAAAAAAAAAAATTATATTTACTGTATGAATGTTAAGATCAGCCACAGAACAAACCATTTACGATATAAGTCTTTATGTATTACGTTTTATTACAAAACATGTGCACATACTAACTACACTAGCACGTTAGCCCTTGATATTTAACACTTTATATACAGGTATAAAATGTATAAGAATATATATTTTGTGTGCTTATTTATTCAAATCTTAATTTGCCTTATGTATAACAAAGTAAAGTCATACTGTTTAGTTACGTTCCGCTTACGTGTTATAATATACACGTATAGATGAAAATTCTATTTTAAGTAGCTACATTTTTGCTTATTTAGCTTAAAACATATCTATATATAAACTCATAAACCCATTATTGCATTTGAACAATGTATAATTTATTTACATTCAATTAATAAAACTATTCCAAACGAATATGGAGAGGTTTTTTCTCAATTTGGATAGTCCTACCTCGCTGGCGCAATGTGCGTAAAACTGAAGCCCGTATTCGGCTAAATGATTGGACCAAATCAGTGCAGCTTGAGTTATGATAAGTTTATTAGCAACCAGATTTTCATGATACCCCAAAGCGTGCAGAGTATTGAGAGAAAATGTATGGCCTTAGCGAACGAAGAAGCTCCCACAAAGAAGAATGTCCTATCGACACCTGAAATAGGCAGCTCGGTTACTGACGTTCATAGTCCTTAGATCCGGCAAGCTCCACAACTAGCATGTTCTTCTACTAGCTCGACCTTTAGCTGATCTCACCTTGTTAATGTGTTCAACAAAATATTTTTTGGAGTGAACAGCGCCACCTATCGTGAGGAAAGGCAGGAGATAAAAAAAAAGAAATGTTGCTTTGCTGCTTGCGCATAATAACCTCAACAGCTTTTAAGTTATGGCTTGTAGAATACTTAATTTTTTTCCCTGATTTCTTAAGTAAAAAAATTTAATATAAAATATTTTTTTAAGTCAGATTAGTATTGTTTTTGTTGCTTTTAACGACAATCCGTACTATCAGCGGAAATCGAACAGCTAGATCGGATACTAGACCGGTACAACCCTAATAAAAATTCAAGTATTAGGGTGGTTCGTTTTGTGCAAGGATTTCGTTTTGTAAAATAATTTCTTCTAGCCAACTTTTCGTTAGTCGAGGAATCCACATCTGGGATTTTTTTTTTATTTATTGAGGCCACAAGAGGGAGTATCCGTGCTTTTTTTTGACGACTATTTTTCTGAAATCTATCGAATTCCATGAGAAAGTAAAATTTTGGTGGTTTTCGGAAAAATGTGGGCGATTCTCGGAAAAAGGCGTTCATATTAAAAGAAAAAGTACATAAATGCTCTCTTGCGGCCCCAAAAAATATTGAAAAAGATGTTGGCTGAACGAAAATGAAAACCTGCATTGAGCGTGTCCTATTTGACCATTATACTACATTATTAACAAAGTTTTCGAACAAATGGGTGAGGACGTTTTCGAAATAATAGAAGATTTGAAAAGAATAGATATTATAGAATTGGCCTGATAAACTGAGATAGACGATAATGGATATAAATTTAATCTAATTTAATTTAAAAAATTTCAAATAGGTGGCAGCCTTGTTATACTTCCTCAGTGGCAATATCTAGTTAATTTTTTATTGTATTAGAACGTACACTCAGAAAATATATGCCTTATTTTGGCTCCAAAGACATGGCTTCCTTAAACTAAGTAAAATATTCCTTAATTTTTTCTTAACTTTTCCCTAAATTGAGGAAAAAAGTCTTCAAATTAAGGAAGCCATGTCTTTGGAGCCAAATAAGAGAAATTTTTCCTTGAAATAAGGAAACTCTTTTTTGAGTGTAGTATTAGGGTCGAGCAGTAACTAGACTTTAAAATAAACATAGGGTCATTCAATATCAAATCGTCTAATAAATCATAAAACAAAGTTCTGCCAAGGGAAAAATATGAAAGGTTTTTTTCCGAAAAATTAAGAAAATTTATAATTTTTTTCTTTCTCAATTTTTAAGTTAGTTTCTTAAGATTTCAGAAACTAATGTGTTAAAAAAAAAATGTGGATAGAGGTAATAAAAAAAAAATGGAAAAAATTTAGGTACTCAGGGAGGTTCTTATGTAATTTGACAAAATTTTCACAAATTTTATTCGGAAGTGAATTTCAGAACCTGCCTGACTAAAAAAAAATTTTTTTTAAATTTAAAATTTTTCAAAATCGTTAATTTTCGAAAATAATTTTTTTTTCGATTTTCCATATAAATAACGAAAATCTATATTTTTGGCATACCCTAGTAGCACACTGAACATTCAAATAATTTCGTAAATTTTATTAAAAACAAAAACTACATATGTAAACGGCCACACCCTTCAAAATAAAGTCGAATATCTACCTGAAGGCGAATTCATACAGGTGGGTTCGAGCGAATTCAGATCTACACACACGCACTCACTCCATGTAACTTAAAATGTCAGACAAAGCAACAACATAAGCAATTTGACAGCTACGATTCGATTTTCAAGGAAGAAGAAGAAACCATATGATGGGAGGACGCCACCTGTAATGAATTCGCCTTGATCACCTACTACATTGAAATAAATAACGTTTTTATATTATAGTTCAAAAAAGTTAAAAACTCTTTACTTTAAAAAACAATTGTTTTTTGTGAAAAAAAAAAATTAAACTGCCCGCCCACACAGCCAAATGAGAGGGCAAAGGTCAAGCGGCGTTATTACATAAGGGCCGGCCGTATTTTTTGTTTTTTGTTAGTCGAGTTGACTGGCAAAGAAATAAACAGAAAAAGTAAAGAACTGCGGAAGCATATTTTATGGTCTGCCAATATATTGATTTTATTTTTTATTTGCTTTATTCGCAGGTAGCAAATAATGGCAAATATATTCTGCATATTTGCAAACAAAAGCTATCACCATAAGGTTAACAACATATGGGTCATTCCATGCCAAATGACAAATTTTTCATCCGACCCCTTCGATTTCGCAAAAAAATTTGCTATCTTTTTCTACCCCCCGAAAGACATTTTTCAGAATTTTTTAAATTTTTTTTCCCCCAATGCAAAAAAAATTATGAACTTTAAAAATAAATTTTGTTTTTTCAACCGCTGTAACTTTTTCAAAAATCGACCGTTTGGGATAATTTTTTTTAATTTTTGTTTTTAAATGTATATATAATTTTTTTTTCGAAAAAAAGGTCCGACCCTTTTTTTTATTTTTATTTAAATTTTTTTTTAAAAAATTTCATTAAAAAGTTATATAAAATGAGCCAAGTTTAAAAAATTTTTTTTTTTCAATAAAAAAAAATAGAAGCGAGGCACATCTTGTTATTAGCGGGGCTAAGCCCCGGAGTTAAAAAAAAAAAATAAATAAAAAACGGTCGGACTTTTTTTTGGGGAAAAAATTAATATATCTGGGCTTTTAAAATTTTTTTTTATTTTTTTCCAAAAACTACATTTAAAAACAAAAATAAAAAAAAAATGATCCCAAACGGTCGATTTATGAAAAAGTCACATCATTTAAAAAAAAAAATTTTTTTAGAGTTCATAACTTTTTTGATTTGGGGAAAAAAATTTGAAAAAATTCTGAAATTTTTTTTCGATTTGGCATGGAATGACCCATATGCATACAGTGATGGCTGGAGGGCATAACATTATTGATACGTAAACAGATTTATACACACATGGGGTGTAACAATGTAACACAGTTGCTGGAAACAGCAGCTCATAGAATTCTTATCTGTATGTCTGTATGTTTGTACGAGCATCACTCAAAAACTGTTGCATTAAGTTGAATGAACTTTTCAGCGATAATTTTTTAGATGTTCAATTAAAAGTTTAGAATACATTTTATAGTGGGGAAACATATTTTTTGTGTTCATTAGCAATTTCCGCATCATCAAATAACTACTGCATGTAATTTTATAATTTTTTTAACGATGTATTGCTGGTGGCCTACCTTGAGATATAGGATACATCAACGCAAGCCAATTCCTAGCTTTATCTGAAAGACGGAGTCTTAAAATAAATTTAATTTTAAGGAAAACGCGTTTTTTTTATCGAGGCACCCTAGTATGTAAATTTATGTAGCTTTGCTTTAACGAGTATGTAACATATTTTATATCATAAAAAAGTTTGAATCACTTCCTTTTACTCAATATGTCGATCCTTCCGTTATTACAACAATGACGGTTGCTTGTTGTTGTAGTACTATACTCGTATCACTCACATTGCTGTATTTGAAGTTTCCAAATTAAAATTTTAAGTTTTAATCTGAGCTGCAGGAGAAGCAGCTATGTAGATTAGTTTCAGTTTTTATTACTAAAGAGGCTAACAAAAATTTGCTTGTGCCCTTGTACTTGCATACAAATTTATTTTTCATCATCTGCTTAGATTTTTAAAGAAATACACCAATATTTTATTCGGAATTCTAAAATAGTAGCTATTCCTTTCCTATTTCTATTCCGTTCCTATAAATATTCCATTCCCCTTTTTACTCTTTTTTCTATTCCAATCCCCAGTTCTATTCCATATCCATTTCTATTGATATCCCTACTACATTTGCTATTCTTGTTTTTATTTTTATATCCATTGTTCTTTTCCTCTTCTGTTCCCATTTCTGTTTATATTCCATATCCAACGGCCTTTCTCTCCACCTTTTTGGTTCCTTTTTTTTATTTCGTTCCCCTCTCAATTTATATCCCTATCCCTAGCCCTGCTGCTATTACGCTTCTTGTTCCATATCTGTCTTTCTTTTTCTTTTTCTATTTCAAATTTTTCCAACAATTTAAAATATTCTGAAAGCTCATTGTTTTTCTGCGGACGGTTACCGCAAAATTGTGTGGTATTACATACATTATTATTCTGAATAAAAGCTTTGTCAGCTTTTTTAAACTTACCCCTTCATAAAAAATACCAAAGCTTTAATAAGCTTTATTCATCAAAATTTGTATGAAAATGTAATTTTAAAAGCTTTTTCAACCAGATTTTTTTTTTTATGAATATGGGGGTGTATCCTAAGCTTTAATTTTACAGTGAGATCTTTTTTGATAGTAGTAAAAGGTTTCGTAAAGCTCTGACATTAACCTAAAGCAAAATATTTGAAAGCTTTTTTCATTGTTAACGCTTTTTAAACTTAAGCTTT
Source organism: Campiglossa producta (assembly GCA_964058755.1). Taxonomy (NCBI): domain Eukaryota; kingdom Metazoa; phylum Arthropoda; class Insecta; order Diptera; family Tephritidae; genus Campiglossa; species Campiglossa producta. The sequence goes on along the minus strand of CAXKVI010000001.1, from coordinate 176,514,066 downwards.
TAAGTTTTTGAAGGAAAAGCTTTTGTTAAGCTCTGATTTTGGTTAAAAGTTCAATAGTGCGAAAGCTCATTATTATAATTATTTGCGAAAGCTTATTGCTTTGTGAAAGCTCTTTTTTCATTAATGCGTATTTCTTTATAAAAAAAAAAAACTAATGGCGGCGATATACCTACAGGTTATCATCATAACCTCTAACGAGATTTTTAGCCGAGCTTCTCTTTCCAACTTGTGGTGTGTTGCTTTTTGAGTTTTTCCTACAAGTTGGCGGGACCTACAGTTTTTTGCCGACTCCGAACGGCACTTGCAAAGCAAATGAATTTTTTGCTGAGAAGCTTCTCATGGCAGAAATACACCCGGAGAGTTTGCCAAACTACTGCCGAGGGGCGACCCCGTTTTAGAAAAATTCTTTTTCTAAATAATTTTTGATGTTACTTTTGCCGGGCATCGAACCGCCACGACTTGGTGTAGAAGGCCGAACACTTAACCGCTACACCACGGCGGCCGCCAATTTCTTTATAAAATCTGATTTTTTCACTAATTTTATTTTTTATGATTATGGGGTTTATCTGTAGTTTTAATATTACAGTGAACTCTTTTTTGATAGCAGTAAAAGGATTCGTAAAGCTCTGAGATTAACCGAAAGTAAAATATTTTAAAGCTTTTTTCATTGTTAACGCTTTTTAAACTTAAGCTTTTAAGTTTTTGAAGGAAAAGCTTTTGTTAGGCTCTGATTTTGGTTAAAAGTTCAATAGTGCGAAAGCTCATTATTATAATTATTTGCGAAAGTTTATTGCTTTATGAAAGCTCTTTTTTCATTAATGCGTATTTCTTTATAAAAGCTGATTTCTTCACGAATTTTATTTTTTATGAATATGGGGGTTTAACTTAAGCTTTAATTTTACAGTGAGATCTTTTTTGATAGTAGTAAAAGGTTTCGTAAAGCTCTGAGATTAACCGCAAGCAAAATATTTGAAAGCTTTTTTCATTGTAAACGCTTTTTTAAACTTAAGCTTTCAAGCTTTTGGAAGGAAAAGCTTTTGTTAAGCTCTGATTTTGGTTAAAAGTTCAATAGGGCGAAAGCTCATTATTGCAACTATTTGCGAAAGTTTATTGATTTATGAAAGCTCTTTTTTCTTTAATGCGTATTTCTTTATAAAAGCTGAGTTCTTCACGAAAGCACTTTGTCTAAGAAAGCTCATTGAATGCTTGTTTCTTTATAAAAGCTTAATTCTTGATGAAAGCTTTTTTGTTTACGAAAGCTCAATTCTTGATGAAAGCCTTTTTCTTTGCGAAAACTCAATTCTTGAAAAAAGCTTTTTTCTTTACGAAAACTCACTTCTGATAAAAGCTTTTTTCTTTACGAAAACTCAATTCTGATAAAAGCTTTTTTCTTTACGAAAACTTCCATTCTTCATAAAAGCTTTTTTCTTTATGAAAGCTCATATTTTTCACATTTATAGGATACCTATTTCGACTCCTGTTTCACATCTCTCGTCCTGTTTCTTTCTAATCTTGTTCCTATTCCTATTTTCATTTGTTCCCATTTCCAATCCCTATTACTTCCGTTCCGTTTCCTCATTTATTTATACCCAGCAAGCAATTTGATAAGCGTTTTGGAAACCAATCTTATAACTAATATGGTATTGTGAGTGTTTTGCGAATTTCGTTCAAAATTTTATTGGGATATATTAGAATTCCAAATTATTTAAATTCGTGCGATTTTTTTACCGAAGTTCAACAGTTTCGTATTGTTGAAAACACAAAGGACATCTTTATGAAAATTTAAGGATATATTTTAATAGTTCAGAGGGATAATGTAGGAAACTTTTAGTCCAAAATTGGATAGCGCACTTAAGTTTTCACGAAATGAAAATTAAAAAAAAAAATGGTTCATAATATTTTTTATAGATACCTCCAAGTTTCCTCGTTGAAAAAGAAAGCTTTTAAATGCATATTTTCCAATATTGTTGCTCTTAGATTTTCGGCTCAAGCGGATTTTAAAATTATTACGGAAGTTTCGAACATTCGCTACATCTCTAACACACTCATAACAATCGGAACCAAAAAAAAGTTACTCATACGCACTGTCCAACGCGGCACTTCACATCAAAATGTACCTATTATTTCCGCGAAACCTTTACTATCCCCAAAAAATTTGCTATGCAGTAAAAACTTTACTGCATTTCGAAAAAAAAGTCAGCTGTCAATAGTAGGTACGGGATTAAGCATTTCTCAGTAATAGCCATCGACATTTTTGGCAGCGGACAGCAAATTAAGGAAAAGCTGCTGCTGATGGACGGCAAACCAAACAAAAAAACAAAAGCAGCTTGCAATTTTTTTAATTTTAAACTCAAATATGAGGTACCTATTTAAAAACTTTTTAAATTTTTTTTTGGCGCAATTGAGGTTATGTAGCATTTTTTTTTTCGTAACCGCAACGAAAAGAGTTGGCTCTCGGCTTTTAACCCGTTGCGCTGCTGTATTAAGTCCCAACGGTTTAAACTTTTACGTAATGGAAAATTGTGCAAATTTGCAACAGCAAAGCATATTATTTGGCAGCGCATACGCTTTACATCCGCATTTAGCACGTTTTTACTGCTCGCCGTTTTATCATTTTTTTTTTCTTCAAACAATTCCCACTCCGACTGGCCAGCCAATTTTTTCAGCAAATTCGATTTTCATGTAAATTAAGTTTCTTCTGTTTTTGTTTTTGCTTCTATGAAATACATAGTGAATAGAAGAGCGCACTTGAGCACACACTCACACAAACACACTGCTACATCTTCTTTGTATAAAAGCAATATAAAAGGCAAATGAAAGTTAGAAAAGCTTTAGTAAAAGGCAAGGATGAGTTAAATATGAGCAGCGCTAATAGTTCGAAGCATATGGAAGTATGTGTGTGTTATCGCGTATGTGTATATGTGTCATGTGTGTGTGTGCTGCTGCGAATCCAAGTAGGATGTGGCTTCCAGTAGTTGTAGTTAGTAAGTGGTAAATGACAGCAAATTGGCTGGGATTCAAAAGCAATACACTTGCTAACGTAGTTTTTTTTTTATTGTTATTGTCGACGCATTCAGGGCTTTTGATGGCGCCATTAACCTCAAAAAGTCGTCAACGAACCATTAAAAATTCACAGCGCAACACCGGCATGAGTTTAGTTTTGAATTTAAATAAAGTCCAGCCTGAATTTGAAAAGCGTTTCAAAATGATTAACCTCAATATTTGAGACGTGTTTGAGATAATTGAAGGCTCATATGGGCATTGATGGGTTAATGTTCGCATATTTTAAGATTGATTTGCAAACGGCTTATCAAATTGTTTGCTGGGTAAAAATTGGTTAAGAAACGGAATTTGAAATGGGAATAGGAACACGAAATTACTAGGAATTGGAACAAGAGGAGAGATATTAAACTGGAGTAGATTAGGTAATAGAAATAGGATTAGTAATAGGAGTAGAATACAAATATGGAATAGGATAAAAACAAAAATAGGTAGGGGGACGAAATGGGAAAAGAACGGATGATATGGAACAAGAATAGAAGAAGCAGTAGGAATAGGGACAAGAAAATAGCTAGGAAGATTTAGGCAAGAACGGTACAAGAATAGGGCGGGGGATATGGAAAAGAAACAGGAATAGGAACAGAAAAGAAAAAATACGAGGGATATTCAAATAGAGATAACAATAGCAAAAGCAATGTGGATAGCAATAGAAATGTATATGGAATAGAAACAAGAATAGGAATAAACATAGAAACAGAAATCGCCATAGGATAAAGGGTAAAAAGGGGAGTAGAAATAGAAATTAGAATAGTTATAGAAATTTGAATATTAATAGGAAAGTAATGGGTATAGGAACGGAATGGAAATAAGAACGGAATAGAAATAAAAGAGGAATAAAAGTTGGAAAAGGAATAAAAAAAGGAGTATCGACAGGAATTGGGCGAGGGATTTGAAAGCGGGATTGAAAAAGCAAAAGAAGGGTAAACGAAAACGGAATAGAACGAGAGATATGGAATAGGAAAAGGAAGAGCAGTTGGAGTAGCGGTAGAAATAGGAATAATAACAGGGAACGGAGAGAAAAGAGAAACAGTAACAAAATTGGAGAAGCAGGATTTATATAGAATATGCGAAATGGGTATTAATGTGAATAAAAAAAACGGAAATAGAAATAGGAAGAGGAGCGGAGAAATAGGAAGAGGAACGGAGAAATAGGAATGGAATGACAGATATATACCAGGGATAGGAGTTGTTTTTGGTTTTTTTTGCAGAGATACAAATATTAACAGGAACGGAGTAGAAATAAGAATAATAATAGGAACGGTACAAAAAATGGGATTAGAAATAAGAACGGAACAGGAAATTGAATATAAGGTTGTATGTGAAGCAGTGGTAGGATTAGTCCAAATAGGAATAGAAACAAGAAAAGGACGAGGGATATGGAACAGGAAGAGGGAATATGAATACTAATGGGAAAGGAACAGGAACAAGAATGGAATAGGAATATGGGTATGTGTGGGAAGAAATATTATGCGCAGAAATGGGAGTAAAACTATTGACAGAAGCACGAATAAGGCGAGGGACATCGAATAGGAGAAGGAACGGAATGGAAAGAAAAATATAAATAAAAAAGGGTTTTTTATTTGATTTTATTTTATATTATTATTTTTTATTTAATTTTGTCTTATGTCACTATATTTTTTTTTACTTTATTGTGTTTTTTATTTTATTGTTTTATTTTATTTTGTATTGTTTTATTTTTTTATTTATTTTTTTTATTTTTTATTTTATTTTATTTCATATCATTTTTATTTTATTTTATTTTATTTTATTTTATTTTATTTTATTTTATTTTATTTTATTTTATTTTATTTTATTTTATTTTATTTTATTTTATTTTATTTTATTTTATTTTATTTTATTTTATTTTATTTTATTTTATTTTATTTTATTTTATTTTATTTTATTTTATTTTATTTTATTTTATTTTTTATTTTATTTAATTTTATTTATTTTATTTTGATTTATTTTATTTTATTTTCAATTTTTTAATTTTATTTAGTTTTTTTATATTATTTTATTTTATTTTATTTTATTTTTTATTTTATTTAATTTTATTTATTTTATTTTGATTTATTTTATTTTATTTTCAATTTTTTAATTTTATTTAGTTTTTTTATATTTTATTTTATTTGATTTATTTGTAATTTTTTTTTTTTTATTTATTGGATTTCATTTGACTTTAATTTTAAATCTGATGTATCCTACATATGTCTCTTGTAGGGTAGTGTTATAAATTATTGTTTCTTCATTAATTTGATTAACTATCTTTAAAGCCATTTACTCAGCACCTCACCTGAGACTCCTTGCCCATTTCATTCCATTTAATTTTAAATTCCTTTGCAGCTCAACGTCCTGTCAGCCAGCGTTCATAGCACTTAAGATTCTACGAAACCACTGACACCAGTAGATAATCAAGCATCTTTAGTCAACTCGCCGTCTGCTATTAAATATTAACTCCCCTGCCACAAAGCCATAGTCAACGCTAGCAGTGGACTCCTTTTTTGTTCATCTGAATTGTTAGCTAGTCAGCTATGTAGTTTGACGCTACTTATAAATTGCTGTCTCGGCTGATTTTGTGTCGCCGTTCTAAAATATTTATTGCCACATTTTAGTACTTTTGATGAGCCTTTCTTAATTCTCTTGGCTATCCAATTTGAATTTATTTTTGCTTTTAGTTTTTATTGTTGTTGTACGTGAGCAAGGGCTGCCGTTTAAAGGATTTTTTTATTTAATTTTTTTTGTGTTTTTTTTTTTTTTTATTCTAGGTATTTTATTTTACTTTTATCTTTTTTTTTAATCTTTTTATTTCGATTTTTTTATTTCATAGTATTATTTTTTATATCATTCGAAGTCATCATAAAAAACAAACACCAAATTTGTTAAGGTTAGGGGGAAATGGCAACCCTGGCAACAGCGTAATAAGGGTGCGTTACTAATTAAGCGCAAAATCTTCTCTCATTCCAGAATAATTTTCTAGTATTAACGTTTCTGAGAAATATGATTTTATTAATAAATTTATTCCATCACAGATTTCTCAGCTCACTCGCAGAATATGCATAATACTTTTAGCTAGCTGGGCCATTCCATGTCAAATAGCCAAATGGGTGGAAACGAAGAAAAATAAAACAAAAATTTCCAAAAAAAAAAAATCAAATAAAAAAAATGAAATAAAATAAAATTAAATTAAATAGAATAAAAAAAATAAAATGAAATAAAATAAAATAAAATTAAATAGAATAAAAAAAAATAAAATGAAATAAAATAAAATAAATTAAGATAAAATAAAATAAAATAAAATGAAATAAAATAAAATAAAATAAAATAGAATAAAAAAAATAAAATGAAATAAAATAAAATAAAAAATTAAATAAAATAAAAAATAAAAAAGAAAAATAAATTAAAAAAATTAGATAAAATAAAATTAACTAAATAAAAAAAATTAATTAAAAGAAAAATAGAATAAATCAAAATAAAATTAAAATAACTATATTCAATAAAGTTAATTAAAAAAAAATAAAATAAAAAAAAATTCCAACAACTTCATGATTTCACATGGAATGAGCCAGCTAGTCTGTCATTCCTTCTTATAAGGTTTTTTTTTTAACCAGAAGAGTTGAGGCGACGGTTCATAGAAGTTTTTTTGTTCTCAAGTCCTTGTGGACAGCTGAGATGTGTCTTCCTGTGACACTTCCGGCTTTTCTTTTGCTCTCTTCTATTAATTTCTTTTTATGACCGAATTGAAGCAGCGCAGAGCTTTTCACTGGCGATTGCAATAAAATGATAACTTATGCTGAGGTTTTTATTCACAGCTTTGTCAACGTATTAAACGGGAAACAAAAATAATTTCCTTTTTATATTCTCACACCTAATAATTCGTCTCACTGTTGGTATGAGATCTGTTTTTTTATGACCAGTGAACAAATTTCAGATTTTAATTGTATGAGTGAAACATGCCAACATCCTCAAATGACTTATAATCCATTCACGTGAAATTTCCAACATTGACAATGACCGATTGAACAAAATTTAATCATAACTCAAAACTATGTACACTACATTGTTGCTGCTGCGCTCAGATTTTCCGGGCAGTTAATAATTCGTACGTGCCATGCAACATGATGCATCATAATAAGTAAATGGAGGGACGATGGCATGCGATGGGCGAGAGGATGTGCGAACATGCGCTAGAAACTTTAAATTTAACTTTACTGTAATGCAGCTTGCGTATAAATTCATACAAATACAAACATACCCCTGCATACATACCATCTAAATTCATTTACACAAAGTGTTATAAGCCATAACCGCATTAGTTCACACCTGTTACAATACTTACTGTTACCGCTGTCGCCCTCTAATGACATTTCCAGCGACACGTAACTCATACGCCATGTATGACGCGCACTCATACCTACATACTTGCTTACAAAACAGGGCTCCTTTATAACTCTTAGCATATCGACGGCTTAGTGAAACATTTATCTTATGAATTTTCATAGAGATTGAGCGTTTTTGAAACTCACTCTAAGATGGGTAGCTTTTGATATAGAGCGTTATTCAACAAAAAAAAAATTAATTAATTAATTTAAAAAAAAATTAAGTAAAACAAATTGAAATAAATTAATTTATTAAAAAGAAAATAATCTTTAAAATAGAATTAAAAAAATTAGGTTAAATAAAACAAAATAAAATAAAAACCCATTTAATAAAAAAATTAAATAAAACAAAATAAAATAAAAAATAAAATAAAATAAAAATAAAATAAAATAAAAAAATAAAATAAAATAAAATAAAATAAAATAAAATAAAATAAAAAAATAAAATAAAAAAGAAAATAAAATAAAATAAAATAAAATAAAATAAAATAAAATAAAATTAAATTAAATTAAATTAAATTAAATTAAATTAAATTAAATTAAATTAAATTAAATTAAATAAAATAAAATAAAATAAAATATAATAAAACAAAATAAAATAAGATAATATAAAATTAAAAAAAGAACAAAATAGAATAAAATAAAATTAAAAATCAAATAAAAAAGAAAATAAAATAAAATAAAAAAATAAACAAAATTAAAAAACAAAATAAAATTAAAAAATTTAATACAATAAAATAAAGTAAAATAAAAAGAAATAAATTAAAAAATAAAATAAAAGAAAATTAAATAAAATAAAATAAAATAAAAAAATAAAATAAAATAAAATAAAATAAAATAAAATAAAATAAAATAAAATGAAATAAAATAAAATAAAATAAAATAAAATAACATAAAATAAAATAAAATAAAATAAAATAAAAGGAAATAAAATAAAATAAAATAAAATAAAATAAAATAAAATAAAATAAAATAAAATAAAATAAAATAAAATAAAATAAAATAAAATAAAATAAAATAAAATAAAATAAAATAAAATAAAATAAAATAAAATAAAATAAAATAAAATAAAATAAAATAAAATAAAGTAAAATAGAATAAAATTAAATAATAAAATAAAAAAAAAAAAACATAAAATAAAATTAAATAACATAAAACAAAGTAAAGTAGAATCAAATAAAATTAAAAAAGAAAAGAAAATAAAAACATGAATAAAATAAAATAACAAGTTAAAATAAAAAAATCAAAAAACAAAAAATTAAATAAAATAAAATAAAAAATACAGAAAAATAATATAAAATAAAGTTATAAAAAATTAAATAAAATATAATAAAACAAAATATAATAAAATGTTAAAATTTTAAATGTCTACAACCTCCGAAATATCCAAATTAAAAATTCTTTTTTAATGTAAAATGTTATTTTGGAGCTCTGCTGTAAATATGTACGTTACTATGAGTGTGAACAACGCATATTTGCGCATATCTATGAGAGTGAAGTGTGTACATTTTGTTAAACTTATATTATGTATATAACACATACCCACGCATAAGCACAAATATGTCTAAACATAAGCATGCACGAGCGCATACCATAAATAGCTGATGGATCGAATTCTCTTCCAATTTCATGAGTCGTGCTAGTTTGTCACAGCTGTGGTTTTCATTAAGCTTACTATGTATTGATTATGGTTATTTTGATGATGCATCTTTGTTGTAATTTTTGGGATAAGTTGGATAGTCCAAAATCTAAATCAACACACACTCAGCCAGCTATCATTACTTAGCCAGGAATGCGTGCGGGTACGTACACCCATGGGCATATGAATTTATTATGCAATTCGATTATGTGGAAAAATATGAAAAGGGCGGGGAAGGGGGGTGTTAGTAAAAATGGTACAGTAGTGCGGTTCTGAGTATTGTAGGAAAGAAACCCAGGTATCGGTACCAAGTTCGGATCCATGATTGTCAACATTCGTTAGCGCTTGACCGCCTGGGGATGTGGACCTTTTCGTATCAAGCCATTTTTCCGTATAACCTTTAATTTACTCCAATTTGAAAAACAAAAGGGGGGGGGGCTGACAAAATCAGGCCGGAACCTCTTCGTTCATTCACAGTTCCTCATGAGCTACTTTTTGGTCTTTGTAAGAGCCGTTCCTCGAAAAACCCGATTCTCCTGAAACGGTTCCACGATTCTGTGCATCACTAACAGCTAAATCAGATGAGATAAACTCATAAGGACGAATATATACGTCATAGTACAACGTATGTTTGGGAATAATAATGAAATATAAATTTCTATATTTCCTGATTTGAGTAATACGAATATGGTATTTAAGTTTTGTGCTCATACATATTTATGGATGGGGGAGATACGATTGATAAAACAAAAATATTTTTTGAATACATATTGGTATATAGTTTGGGGGTTAGCCAAAATGAGCTAGACTAGTTATAAATATTACATGACAGTGTTTGTCTGGGGGAAGGCTTACCTAATATTGAAGGTAATGGATTCCTGAAACTGGAAAGTTACAAAAACTAACCATAAATACACACGTTTTTTGTGTATCCCAAATGCAGCGCCACCTAGCGGATTTTACTTTATGTGAGAGACTTTTCCGTTACAAGACAAACCTATGGCATGTATATGCTAAAAATGAACAGAATCGCTTCACAAATACAGAGTTTTCAAATATTTCGACTTTAGCGCCATCTAGCGGGAAAAATATAACCTAGTCTATCTCGAGAGGACTCAAAGTGTAACTGTGAAAATTTGGCAAAAATCCGATCAATAGTTTTCGAGCCAAATCGTCACACAAAACCCCCCTACTTTTTTATATACATAAATATGTATCGACCTAAAGGGAGCTAACTCAAAAATCTGAAATTTTGGAGATATGGATACTGCCGCGTTCTCCAACTCAATACCCACTGATCCGTATACTCGGATAAGGATGTTAAAAATCTGAAATTCCCCATTCAAGTTTTCTGAACATTTTCATTTTTTGAATTAGTGCGAAATAATTGCCTCCTAAGGTTTTTCTAACTTTTTTTCAAAAAGTGGTAAAAAAAAATTTAAACGACCAGTCTAATAATTGCCTCCTAAGATTTAAAAATTATTTTTTTTGAAAGTAGTAGAAAATTTTTTAACGACCAGTCTTATATGTATGTATGTATTTTGCTAATTTTCTAACATTAGAAGATAAACAAATGTTAACTTAACATTGGATTTACATAGAACTGTTAAACTAAACGCAATCTCTGTAAACATGTAAACAAATGAAAATGCAACAGGTAGAGAGAGAATTAGCTGAGAAAAATCCAACTCTGAGAGCGGAGTTGAGTGCTGGAGACGAAACATTACAAAAACAGAGAATGCAACAGTGTTGCCATAGTTATTTTTAGCCATGAAAAAGTACTACTTCTGGGTGCCTAAAAAGTAGAGGTAAAATATCAATATAAAGAAGTAATAATACATAATTTAACATATCGCTCATTTGCTGCAACGTCGTCATAACTCAAAAAACTCAAATTTTGAGTTAATATCACTAATATATCGGAAATAATGGGATAAATTAATACAAAAAAACTTAATTTTTTTTTTGTTGCAAATTTTCACAAATTTGACATCAATTTGTATGAAGAAACTTTCAAAATTTTAGAAAAGGTTCCGAAAAAGCAATTGCTTTGTGACGGGTGTGAACATGACATTCTCTATTTTCTAGCAATGGAAAATTAGTGCAGACCGTTTGAAGACTGTGATGGGTGTGACTATATTAGACTTTCAAAAAATCTTCACTTTCGGTTATGGTTATAACAAAATTTCCACAAAGCGCATATAACGAGTTGAGTCCAAAACATTGTTCAAAGTGTTTTGGGTGTATGACATATGTAGATATGTACTACTTGCTTTTATAAAAATCATGTTTTAAATGTGACGAGTATGTGTAATATGTGGCGGGTTTCCTAAAATAACAACTTTTTTGAACAAAATTTTACACCAGACTACGCCAGGGGTGTATATTTTAGGAAGAGCTGGGAGGGGTGTGACTACGATTTTTTTTTTTATAAAACTACATCTACATACGTTACTGTGTTTCTACCAATTGTTACAAGTAAGGTTAAATTCTTTAAAAACTAAAAAAATGTGGTAAAGTTAAAAAAATCGCAAAAACAGTCATGTAGCCGATATGCGGAATTTTATGGAAAACCTTGGATACCATAATAATCACCAACTTGCAAAAAAGTCTCATATTTTTGAACTTCATTTACAAAAAAAAGTGTTTTTATTTCGACTGTTGAGTAGAAGACCACCTACAACAAATTATTTTTCACAGACGCCTAGTCTCGAAAACTTTTTCAAAACGCTCTATTTATGAATTTGGTTCAAAAACGCCATATATCTGATTTTTTTTTTAACAACGAACTATGCATTTAAAAATTTTCTTCGAAAAATTAAAAATGTATCGAATTCTCGTTTTTGAAAATCATTCTGAAGTAGGGCGTTTTTTTAATATTTTAAAATGGGATACTTTTCCGTCGATTTTCAAAAAAAGTTCAATAAGGTTGCTATTAATATTTTCCATAGTTTTGATACTCTTTTTGCCTTCTTAATGGTACACATTTTTTCACGCTCACGCCAACACTGACAACGAGTTAAACAAATTGTAGCATTCAATTGAGGCTCCACAAAAATGCTCCAATCAGTCTTTCGCAGTCTCTCAATTGGTAAACGTGGTTTAGCGCGGATAAAATAGTTGTTTAACGTTTGAATGTCTCTCGACAGGGGGTCTAAAGAAGTTTAACATTTGTTTAATAATTTACATTGGTGTGTCGGCATTTACAGGTTTGCGACGCCAACGCAACCAGTGCAGTAGCGACGAAAAGAAAAGAAAACAGTGAATTTATTGTACTGAGCGAAGTGTAAGTAGCGCTGTTAGTGTGAGCAGAGGTAGTGGCAGTGGCTGTTGCAGGAGCAGCAGCGTAAATACAGTGGAAGTGTGAGGTAAATAAAGTGCGGTTAAATTTAGAGTTTGTGTTAAAGAAAGGTATATAAATTTGGAAGTTTGTGGAGATATTTGCAAGATTATCTATTTGTTAGTTATATTTGTAAATTTTTTATTTTTTTTTAAGTGAAACTGGCTACATACATACATACCTACTTTTGTGATTGATGTGAAGTGAAAAACGCAAAGTGTGTAGAACAAATTAGTGAGTTCTTGAATAAAGATCAAAAGGTTGATAGTAGTATATCTATCATCTCTAAGTAAAAACCTACAACATATGCTAATACATATTTTAATATACAAAAACAAATATCTCTAAATATGCAAAAAATATATCTACCACCCAAAAACTTGTTTAGCTAGCAAGTGATGTCAGAGTGTAGAAATAAATCCGGTTTTTTTTCTTTAAAAGTGGAAGCTGGCTGGCTGGTTGAATTGTGTGACGTAGCAGAGCATATTGTGGCAACGAAGCAAGCAAGACAAGACAACACAGAAAAAATTCTTTACGTGAAATCTAAAGACGACGAATAGTATATGTAATAAGAAAATGAAAGAATAATGTTTGTGTTTACCCATGTGTGTAGGTATGCATGTTTGTATTTAAAATGTGTTTTTGTTAGTAAATTTGTATGTGAAGCCGTTTGACAGCTTCTCACATTACAACGTGGCTGAGCGCAGCAGCTGTTAAGTTATTGCGCTAACATAGACGTCGACGTCAACAGCGCTGTTATTGCCATTCGTGTAAATGGCAAGTGAAAACATGTTTGTTGGTGGCTGTTTGATATTTGTTGCGGTAGCCGCTATGTGAATTTGTTTTGAAAGTGCTGTAATACAAGTTTTTTGCAAGTAAATAGAAAACTTCTGGCTGAACTCATACTAGTCAGTAAATATCCATTCCATACTATTATAAAACTTTAATTTTCTGGTGGAATCTACCGGTTATAAAAATCATTTGATATATTTCGTATGCTGGTTTTTTCTCTCTCACAGATGCTTTTTCGTGTTTGGGTAAATAGAAATAGTCGCTGCTTTCTAAAGAATAAATATATAAAATAAAAAAAGGGTACCTAAGTCATGAAAATAATGAGACTATTAATTTCTGGTCGAAATCATACTTGTCCAGGTTCATTGCTTTTTGGACTAGTATGGAGACGTGAAAAAATTGAGAAACATTTTCTAAGGTCGGACGAATCGAAAATTGAACTATTTTGTAACAAGGGCTCTATCTAGAAAGATTTTTCGGCGTCCCCCGGGTTCACAACAAAAGACGTCAAACAAGCCGGAGACGAAGTGATGGAATGGGGAAGTGTTTCGTTTAACGGAGTCGCTTTAACTCACTTGTTTGAACGAATCATGGATCAACGGGCATATTTTAAAGTATTAGAGAACGTTATGCTACCATATGCTACATGGAATATACCGCTCAAATAGATACATCAACACGATAATGGTCCTAAACATAAAGGAGTGGTTTAGACCGATGTAAAATGGTTGCTTTTGAACTGCAAGCAGGCAACTCAAGGAACCTGTGGGAGGTGGTGAAAATAGTTAGGCATAGAGAAAAATATCATTAAACGTTGGCTGGAGCTCTTCAACATCGTGGACATTCAACTAAAGACTAGGGTTCAACGGGTCATATCAAATCGCTCCAGCGACAGTGGAGCTAGTACCGGTACATACATATCCGGAAAGAACTGTCAATGGTGTTTTTACCGCCTCACCACCTAACTAGTCTGGTTAGCTTCATGTCGCAGCATCAATAATCCTAGGTAGAACAAAAAACGTTACCAAGAGAGTGATCGTATTCCCTACAGGCTCTCTAAAGTTCCCTGTCCCTTACATCTTAAATATGTATTGACTGCGGAGCTCATCACATAATTAATGGTCTTCAAACTCTTTCTAAGTCATTCTTTTTTTTTTTGTACTGGCAAATGAAATTTTTACGTATCTAAAGATAGCGATTTCTCTTGGAAAAATCAAAGATGGTACACCTACTTTGCAGTTGTCCTTTGCAATTCTTCCTACCTCTCAATCATTTAAAGTGACCTCATATCAATCACTTCTTGCAGGACTGGGTAATTAATTATTTGCGCACAATTTTTTGATGAAATGATATGGATTTCCAAGTTCAGGGCCGTATTTACTTAAAGGACAGTCTCAGCCTCATTAGAGGACCGTGTGATCAACTAAAGAGATGAAGCAAAAACGTTCTTGAAATAAAGGGAAATCGCTCTTAACTTAAGCACGAAATATTCCTAAAAATAAGCCAAAATCTTTTTGGAATAAGCGGAATAGGTTCACAACTAAAGCCGGAAATGAGGACCAAGTGTTTTTGGAATGAACAGAAATGGTTAACATGAAAACGTTCCTAAAACAAGCAAAAATTGTCATAAAATGCTTTCTAAATGAGTCCAAGTACTTAAAATCAAGTCCAAACTGTTCATGAAATACGGACGTTTTGCTTGATAAATTCATTCTCGAAACAAGACCTTCGTTCAGGAGTTAAGTCACCACTTACATATGTACTAATAGACACTTTATGAAAGATACGTTGCTGGTTTCTTACGACTTTCACTATCAAATCTTGATAACAGGACCAGGGTTCCTATAATAGATAATAAACACCGGCCTGAAAATTCTGGATCCGACCCTGTCATCTTAACACACAAATACCTTTTTGTTTTACTTTACAATCATATCCTTCAATAATATTTGCTAGCCGGTAGTAAATCAACATTTTATTCACCTAAATAATCGGAGAGTTTCAAAAGCTTTGAATAACTAAGTCACCAACAAAGAGTATGTATTTGCCTTTGATCATTTTTATTGAAAAATGTTATTGAGACCATCATTCATACATATGTACCATGTGGGTGTGCAGTCAGTCATACGACCTTTCATCTCCCATAGAGTAAACAGAACCCAATAGGCAAATCAATTTCATAGTTAGGTACGAGATACATTACAACTAGTGTGGAGCCAAAGCCCAACTAGACACACATTTGACTTCTTTCTTCGATATAAAAATCTTTCAGATCTAGTAATAATGCAAACCAGCCTCTTTCTGTTCAAATTATTGTCTGTTGCAAGTTTGATCTATTATGGACTACTTTGTAAATAACTGAGCAGAAAAGTACAGTTTTTAACCAAGTGATAGTACAAAGAAAAGACCTTCTGTGGTTACAACTCTTCCTGTGCAAAACTTTTGTTTTGAGTTCAATGAATATTCAATATTTTTTAGCCTAGTTCGTCCCCAATAAAAAAAAAATCATTCTCAAGCCAAGTTTCTAATAGTTACTTTTTGTGTCTGGTTTGCCATTTTACTTCAGGCAAACTAATAAAAACAAACGCACTCACATAAAGTTTTATATATTTGTCTATGTCACATAACCTTTTAACCTCAATTTAAACGATTTAATTAAACGTGTAATATGAAATATTACTTTGAAAAGTAAAAATTGCAGATCAATTCGAGCTTGAGCCCACCCCTAACATATTCGTATTAGAGTAATGATATTTGTAACAAAAGCTTATTGAAATCAATTTTCCAATTTTCTACTGTGAAATGACGTTGATTTTCCGTTTGGAACAGCACAAAAGGAAATCAAGAAGGAAGCACAATATGAAATGTTTTCTTTGTTGTAATTTGTCGTAGTGAGAATTGTTTTTTTTTGTTGCGGTGACAGGCATGAAATATTCCCAGAAGATTTTTGGAATATTGCTGAATTTCCTAAAACTGTCTTTGACACTTTATCACCATAGACAGTATAGACAGGTTTGGGGTCTCGTTATTCGTTGTTCTCGGCGGGGATATCGGGTTCGGTATCCTTTTCTTGGATCTTCTTCAATGACGACAAGTCTTCCTACAACTTAATTTTTCTGTGAAGCCTCAATTACATAAAACTTTGAAGCAACTTTGTATGAAAGTGTGACCTGCAAAGTTTTTTGTAATTGGGGCCTTATGATAGTCTCACGGTAAGAAGAAAAGTTCTAAGAGCGTAACACTCGTATAGCAATAGAGAAATGTCTTGTACCTAGTTATAAAATGTTGGGTCTGCGAACATTTTGCCCAAAGGTCTTGGAAAGTGTTTGCAATAGTGACAGTCCTTTACCGAATATGGTACCGGTACTTTACCAGTACTTGGCCGACTGTCACGGCAACGTTTTAGTATGAGAGTGAGAGGTATCATATCCGTAACTCAACCATAAATTTGCTCATCATTACCATTTGTGGGGTTTGGTCGCCTCTTACGACAGGTATGCCGAATACATTCTAAGCCCCTAACCGTAAGTTCCACCGAGGGCTCTCGGTTGTAAAATGTATGATTCCATCTATCTAAGACGATGTTCCCAGGTGCTCTTATTGAGTAGTTGGGACTGCAGATAACTTACGGTATTGCTGACAATTCAAAAATAAAAATTTCCAGCGTACTAGGCTTCATAAATTTTGTTTTTTCCACGATAACGTTCTTTTCTTCTGTTATTTCAAGATTGTTTTATTGGAATCTTGAAAAATTTTGCCCTCACTGTTCAGGTAAAACTTTTTTTGGTTAGCAGCCCTTACTTGTATTGAGGAAATTATTACTTGTATTGAGGAAGTTTTACTTGTATTGAGGAAGTTATTGCTTGTATTGAGGAAATTATTATTTGTATTGAGGAAATTTTTACTTGTATTGAGGAAATTATTACTTGAATTGAGGAAATTATTACTTCAATTGAGGAAAGCATTTCTTGCATTGAGGAAACTTTCACTTGTATTGAGGACATTTTTATTTGTATTAAGGAAATTATTACTTCTATTGAGGAAATTTTTACTTGTATTGAGGAAATTATTACTTGAAGAAATTATTACGTGTATTGAGACAATTTTTACTTGTATTGAGGAAATTATTACTTGAGAAAATTATTACTTGTATTGAGGAAATTTTTACTTGTAGATATTGAGGAATAAAAGTCTTTAAATTGAGGATATTTTTTCATCTATTAAGTAAATCGAAATAAGGAAACTGGTTCTTTGTTTCAAGCAAATGCTTTTTTCTGAGTGTAGTTGAAGTGAAACGCCCGATAAAAATCTTATCTTGCCCAACCCAACCCCATTTTTGTGTAGGAGGCTAAAATCAGCTTTTGCATTCACAAGGATATAAAATACAGTCAGCATGTTTCCACAACTGTTGCTGCTGCTTACCAAGAAGTAAAACCACACCCCATCAGATCGCCTTACGAGCCAACCAAAACAATCAAAACTAAAGTTACCTTTTTTAAGGTGTTTGGTTCGGTTTGGTGCTGAAAGTAGTTTAGCTACTTTAATGCGTCGTTGTTGTTGTGCTGCTGTTAAAACTGGAATCAACGGACTGTAAAGAGAAGGCGCAGCTTTGGCGTTGACGGCCAAACCGACAGCCATAGCAGCCAAGAGTTGTGGTGGCAGGCTGGCGATCGAATTCACATGAAAAGTTGCTTGCGCTGCGTGAAGTTGGTTGCACAACCGTTTTTTGTTTTTGTTCGGTTTGTTTTTCTCCCATTCTTCTATCGGTTATTTGGTTGCTTGCGCGTTTTTGACCTCCTCTAATCACATTTTGATGTGTTGCGCTATTTCGCATGGTGGTCTAGCGTGTATTGCTTCAAAATTAGAATGGCTCATGCTATGTAACAAAGAAATATTGGTTTCCCTTTTCAGGCGAAATTGCAAATTTCTGGGAAATTTTAAACGTATAATTGTATTATGGAAACTAATTTTTGTTTAGCACCCTAATGGTAACTTTGCTTAATGGAAATTTAATAGTTTTATGAAAAAATTAATTCTATCTTTACTCTACTTTTTTCATATACGACATTTAGGTACTTACTATCATATTATATGGTGTGCAAGAAAAGACCAATTTTGGGGTGGACGAACCTCTTTCTCCGCTACTCGTGGAATTTAAATATGAAATCTAAAAAAATAACAAAAATAAAAAAGGTAGAGGGATCGACAATCTAAAAATGTCGGAGAGGCTAGCCCCCATTGTGTACTGCGCTCTTGTGATGCGACTGAATTGAAGAGTGTACGTAGACTTCAGGCGCTGCCGGAGTCTACTGTAGACAATAAACTGGTAGCAGTGAGTGAGGGAGGAAAACTAAGGGAGTTGTGTTTGCCGGCGGAGACATACCTACCCAGTAAGCGGCTCGATACTGGGGATAACGCTGAAGCTAGTCGAAGGCCACCACTAAAAAACGCACGGGCTAAGGACAGGCGAACAGCGCTCAGGATTGTGAGGAGGCCCTGGCATATGTCAGATCTGCACTGCCGAGTGATGTAGCAGAACTCAAAGCAGAGCTTAAGTGTGCTAAGATTATCATCCCAAACTTCGATGGTAGTTGTCTGGCGGGCGAAGAGGGGAAGGCGAAACGCAACAGGTCCATAGAGGTCATGGCAGGTACCTCAACCCCCAAAAGGGTTATCGTCCGGGGCCCCACGTTTGCAGATGGAATTGCTAAAGATAGTCTTGTTGTTGTTGTAACGAGGTGTAGCCCTGCCTAAATGTCAGACAGGGTCACCCCGGGTATATTACTCTTGGCCGGGTCGATATAAGAAACCGGCCCGGGTCGTTTCGGCACAATGAGTACAGCACAAGTACTGGTACAGTTCTCGTAGAACCGACAATACAAAAAACTAGCCGTGTAGGCCATGTAGATCATTTAGCGTTACCCAGGGTGCACCAATGGGGAGGCGACCTACTCTTACATTTAATATTCTCATCTTAGTGTTCTTCTGGGGGTCTTTGACGCTAATTCCAAAAGTGAGAGGTCCAAAGGTGAATGATTCGCGAATACATTCGTGAACGTAATTTGGATTTTTTGATGCGTTCTTATTCTCAAACGCGAAAGCAATTTTTTTTTAATGTTTATCGCCTAAGCGATTTTGGCCGTTGCCTATCAAAGCACGCCAGTCATTCCTTTTTAGCGATAACTGCCACCAATTGGAAATCCCAAGGGAGTTCAAGTCTTCCTCCACCTGTTGTATCCATCTCAGTCGAGGCCTCTCCCTTCCTCTGCTGCCGAACTCGGGCGACGATAGGAAAACCTTCTGGGCTCGAGCTCCTTTGTCCATTCGCATAACATGACCCAGCCAGCGGAGCCTTTGGGCTTTAATTCGCTGGACTATGGTCAGATCTGCGTAGAGCAAACTCCCTCAAAAAAAAAAAAAAAAAAAAATTGCCAACATATCATAACAACCATAACCACCTACCAATAATATCGACTCCGAAAAACTTTCCTGCATCTGAACCACGTTATTATACGAGTGTTATTGAGTTCAAATCGAAAACATGCACTAACTACAATAACAATGCAAATGCAAATAAAACCAAATCGTGCAATATTTCCTGCATCAAAAAGTCGTTGCAAAAACATCTTCAAAATCGTTTTTACGCTTGCTCTTTGTTTGTTTTTGGTTTGAGTTCTCTGCTCTCTTTGTGTTTTTTTGTTTTTGTAAAATTTTTATTGAACACACAATTGCAACTTTTTTTCTAAACTTGAACTAATGACACGGTCGAGGTTGCAATGCGAACGATTCAAATGAGGATGCAGCATACGAGTTACTAACAACCACAAACTTACAAACATACAAACATATTTTTACACATATTCTACACTTAAATGTTGGAAACCCATTTTCATAAGTAAGTATAACAGCAATTGAGAATTGGTTGCTGGAATCAGGGAATCAGTTCAACTAGCTGCAGCAGTGAAATAATATTTGCATTATTTATGTGCATAGAAATGTAGTAGGATGGGTCGAAATTTTTAAGGTTTGTGACGTTCCATAGCAAATAGTTATAGTTTGTTCTCAACAAAAAATATTTAAATTACTGACTTGTACTCTTCTTCTTTATTTATTTTTTATTTTGTTTTCTTTGATTTTATTTTTATTTTATTTTTATTTTTATTTTATTTTATTTTACGTCATTTTTTATTTTATTTAAGTTTTTTTATTTCATTTAATTTTTTTTTATTTTTATTTTTTTTTCATTTATATTTTATTTTAATTTTATTTTTACTTTATTTTTATTTTATTTTTATTTTTATTTTATTTTATTTTTATTTTATATTTTATTTCATTTTTATTTTATTTTATCTTATTTTTACTTTACCTTTATTTCTCTTTTTATTTTTATTTTATTTATTTTTTTATTTTTGTTTTAATTTTATTTTATTTTTATTTTATTCTTATTTTATTTTTATTTTAATTTTATTTTATTTTTATTTTATTCTTATTTTATTTTTATTTTAATTTTATTTGATTTTAATTTTAATTTTTAATTTATTTTTATTTCATTTTTATTTTATTTTTATTTTATTTTTATTTTATTTTTATTTTATTTTTATTTTATTTTTATTTTATTTTTATTTTATTTTATTTTATTTTTATTATTATTTTATTTTTATTTTATTTTATTTTTATTTTATTTTTATTTTATTTTTATTTTATTTTTATTTTTATTTTTATTTTTATTTTTATTTTATTTTTATTTTTATTTTTATTTTTATTTTATTTTTATTTTATTTAATTTTTATTTATATTTTTTTAAATTTTTTTACTTTTAATTTTTTAGTTTAATTTTATTTTATTTTTATTTTATTTTTATTTCATTTTATTTTTATTTTATTTTTATTTTATATTTATTTTATTTTTATTTTATTTTTAATTTATTTTTATTTTTAATTTATTTTTATTTTATTTTTTTTTTATTAAATTTTTTTTATTTCTATTTTTGTTTTATTTTTACTTTATTTTTATTTTATTTTTATTTTTATTTTATTTTATTTTTACTTTATTTTTATTTTATCTTTATTTTTATTTTTATGATTATTTTATTTTATTTTTGTATTTTTTTAAATTTTTTTTTTTTTTTTTAATTTTTATTTTTTATTTTTTTTAATTCTTTTTTATTTTTATTTTTTTTATTTCATTTAATTTTTATTTTCATTTTATTTTTATTTTATTTTTATTTTTTTATTTCATTTAATTTTTATTTTTATTTTCATTTTATTTTTATTTTATTTTTATTTTTTTATTTTTATTTTATTTTTTTTTTTTATTTTATTTTATTTTTTTTTTTATTTTATTTTGATTTTACTTTGACTTAATATTTGTTGTTTTTATTTGATTTTATTTGTATTATAATAAAATATATGTATAATATAATTTTTTTAAATTTTATTTTTTTCAGTTTTTTTTTATCTTTCTTTAATTTTTATTTTTATTAAATTTATTATATATTTTTTTTACATATTTAATTTTTATTTT
>CAXKVI010000001.1:176457336-176487336 GCA_964058755.1 Campiglossa producta | reverse complement strand
ATATGTATAAATCCACAAAAATATGTAGCACTTAAAATATTTCTTCCACTCACCCGGTCACATTCACACACAAAGAATTCATTTCATCTTGGCTTCTTTTACATTACTTTGAACTTTTGGCGCTGTCATTCCTTTATGCGGCTATCTTATGGTGGTGCTCGAGGTGGTGCAGTAAAGTACCTAC
Source organism: Campiglossa producta (assembly GCA_964058755.1). Taxonomy (NCBI): domain Eukaryota; kingdom Metazoa; phylum Arthropoda; class Insecta; order Diptera; family Tephritidae; genus Campiglossa; species Campiglossa producta. Next base: position 176,487,152 of record CAXKVI010000001.1, on the reverse strand, counting down.
TTGGGTGACGACTGCTGCCTGCATACTTTTCTACTTTCACTTGCCGAGTTAGCCTTGTATGCAGGTGATCCCTTGTGGTCCGTAGAAGTATGTGATGCAGCTGTTTGAATTAATTTAGAAGAATACTAAATTTTGCTCGAAATTCTCACCAAAGTTGCAGTTGCTCATTGGCAAACAAGAGGAGCCGCAGAGAAGGGAGCGGCAGCAACAATGCCCAACAAAAAGTTGTTGATGTGAAAAACTTGTAGAGGTAACATGTTTCTTCTGCTTCTTCTTCTACTTTCATTTATTCCATTAATTTCCTAGGCGCTCCCTCGACCGTTTGCGTAAATTAATTACAGTTAGGTAGAGTTTGAATGTAACCTCCTGACCTCTCTCGCTCTCTTGAGCAAGCGTCTACTACAAAAATTTACTAGCCAATCAACGCATATTTTTGTGTAAATATTTATGTACAAATCTGAATAAATATATTAGGGTGAGTGAACATTTTTAATTTTTTTTCAGCCACCCTAATGTGCATTGGGACGATAATAAAGCAAGACTCCTTATCCAAGAAATGATTGCCAGGTCACAAAAATGTGATGACAGCTGTACGTTATGAGTCCCAACAACATTATTAGCTCAAAATAACCAAAACATGATTTTTTTAGAATTTTTTTTTCTCTGTATTTAAGTTTGTTCGCGCATAATTCAAAAACTGTTGCATAAAATCGAAAAAGATTTTCACCGTTGCATTGCTAGATGTCTAAATAGAGTTAAGCATACATTTTACTGCAGCAAAAATATTTTGGGCTCGTCCTTTGAAGCTCCCTTTTTTTGTAACTCTACAAAAAAAATTGTCTCCAATGAAAGAAGACACGCCCTAATGTTTGTAAAATATGTGTAACTACTACCAAAATTTGTTGCCGGAAATATTGTCTGTGTCCATTTCTTGTATACCAGCTGGCAACGCTCGCTCAACTGTGTCAATTCCTACGAAAATTTGTGAGAAAGAAAAATATTGAGAATTCATTAGTGTGTTGCATACCGAAAGTTGCCCGAAAATAAGCCGCATAAAATCATCAATGAAAGACTTTGTTGGTGAGCGCGACACAGCTGTGCCACAAACTTTTCAGCTAATTGTCAGCGGCAACTTTTCTAATTGTAAGTTAAACGAAATGTTTGGCTTAACACTTGGCTAGTGCTGGCGGCACTTTCTTTCTTCTATCTCATAGATTTTTATACCGAACTAAGTACATAAGTAGCAGACTTGCTGAAGCTGCACGCCAGCAAATCTTCGTATTCGTTTGCAGTGACTTTTGGATGGCAGCTGCATCACTTTAGGGTTAAAATAAAAATAAATCGATGCTGTGCGCAGCCACTTTGTTGTAAAGTGTCTACATTGATCGGGCGACACTAACAAAATTATAAAAGTTTGTAAGTTTTTAAAAACCTCCAAAAGCAATTAGTTGTGTAAAATCAAGTTTGACTATTGGTTTAAGTTTTTGTGTGTTGAAGCTTTTAAGTCAATGTCTACGCAGATTGTTTTGTGCACACAACTTTCTCAAACGAAATGTGACAATATTTATTTCAGAGATGAGAAAGCTAAATTGAAATTTGAGTGCACTATAATAAAACAGAAAAAAAGAAAATACAATAAAATGAAATAAAAAAATAAACCAAAAAAAAAATAAAAAAAAAAAATAAAAAAAATAAAATAAATAAAAAATAAAATAAAATAAAAATAAAATGCCATAAAACAAGATAAAATTAAATGAAATAAAATAAAATAAACTTAAATGAAATAAAAAAAATAAAAAAAATAAAAATATATATATAAAAATAAAAAAAATAAAAAAAAAATTAAAAAAAAACTAAATTAAATGAAAAAAAAAATAAAATAAAACAAAATAAATGAAAAAAAAAAAATAAAAAAAAAAAAATAAAAAATAAAGTAAAATATAATATAATAAATTAAAGAAAAAAAAAACATAAAAAACAATTAAAAATTAAAAAAAAAAATACAAGAAAATAAAAAAATTAAAGGTAATAATGTAAAATAAATAAAAAAAGTAAAATGAAAAAAAAAAAAAGAAATAGTAAAGTAAAATAAAATAAAAGAAATCAAATAAAATAAAAAATTAAAGAAAAGTGAATACATTAAAATAAAATGAAATAAAAAACAAAATAAATAAAAAAACTTAATTAAAAATAAAAAAATAAAATAAAGAAAAATAAAACTAATAAAGTAAAAAAATTAAATAATACTGTAAAATAAAAGTAAAAAATTAAATAGAAAAAAAAATTAAATAGAAAAAAAAAATTTAATAGAAAAAAAAAATTAAATAGAAAAAAAAAAATTAAATAGAAAAAAAAAATTTAATAGAAAAAAAAATTAAATAGAAAAAAAAAAAATTAAATAGAAATAAAAAAATTAAATAGAAAAAAAAAAATAAAACTAAAAAAAAATAAAATAAAAAAAAAAAAAAAAAAAAAATTTAAAATAAATAAATAAAATTTAATAAAACTAAAAATAATAAAATAAAGCAAAACAAAATTTTAAAAAAGTAAAACAAATAAAATAAAATAAGCTTCAGCGGGATATTTTATACTCTGATCTACTCCAACTTAGACTTTCTTGCTTGCTTAGCATTTTTTACATGTTTATTTTTCATTAGTTTTTCTTTGCATTTTCGCAGTGCGATTACAAAATATTATCGCTTATGCATTGCATACATACTTACATACATAACATAACAATCTTACCATTTCACGCTAGGCCTGTTGACCACAGACTTCTTCTTCAACATCACACCTGTAAAAGCATTTATTTCTTGTACCGTTAAAAATTCGCACTTAAAAGTTCTCTGTTAACCGCTGCTAATGAGTAAATAATTGCTTATTTTAGCTGTTTCTTTCTTCTTCATTCCTCGTTTTCTTTAATTCCATACATATTGACAAGGTTGTACGCATAAGTATGTATATAGAAATATACAGATGCTTGCATACTAGCACAAAAATTTGACGATATATTAAGGTGGTGAATCACTGAAAAGCTCATCGGTCAGGGGCACCTCAACTTGGTCTCAAACGTGTTTTGTTTCATTTCTCCGCGCAAGAATGAGTAGTAGCTATATTCTCCATGATTAGTTGTTGTGTGATTGTGATTTGGAGGAGGAAAGAGAGTGTAACGCAGAGAACTACGGGAGCTACAGGATTAATTTGAAAATAGGCAGTAGCGATAATCTCCTTGAATATAAATTGAAAGAAAAAGATAATAATAATAAAAAATATAAAATCAAATAAGACAAAATCAAATACAGTGAAATAAAATAAAATAAAATAAAATAAAATAAAATAAAATAAAATAAAATAAAATAAAATAGAATAAAATAAAATAAAATGAAATAAAATGAAATAAAATAAAATGAAAAAAATAAAATAAAATAAAATAAAATAAAATAAAATAAAATAAAATAAAATAAAATAAAATAAAATAAAATAAAATAAAATAAAATAAAATAAAATAAAATAAAATGAAATGAAATGAAATGAAATGAAATGAAATAAAATAAAATAAAATAAAATAAAATAAAATAAAATAAAATAAAATAAAATAAAATAAAATAAAATAAAATAAAATAAAATAAAATAAAATAAAATAAAATAAAATAAAATAAAATAAAATGAAATGAAATGAAATGAAATGAAATGAAATGAAATGAAATGAAATGAAATGAAATGAAATGAAATGAAATGAAATGAAATGAAATGAAATGAAATGAAATGAAATGAAATGAAATGAAATGAAATGAAATGAAATGAAATGAAATGAAATGAAATGAAATGAAATGAAATGAAATGAAATGAAATGAAATGAAATGAAATAAAATAAAATAAAATAAAATAAAAAAGTAAAATACAAAAAAAAAAAATAAAACAAAATAAAATAAAATAAAACAAAATAAAGTGAAGTAAAGTAAAATAAAATTAAGAAAAATAAGATAAAAAACTAAATTAAAAAAATAAAATAAAGTAAAATGAAATAAAATAAAATAAAGTAAAATGAAATAAAATAAAATAAAATAATATAAAATAAAATAAAATAAGACAAAATAAAAGAAAATAAAGTGAAGTAAAGTAAATTAAAATTAAGAAAAATAAGATAAAAAAGTAAATTAAGAAAAATAAAAAAAAGTATAATGAAATGAAGAAAGGTTAGATAAAAAAAATATAGTAAAATAAGATAACAAAATAAAAACGTATAAAATAAAAATATATTAAAAAAAATAAAATAACTTTGTTTAATTTTATTCTATTTTGATTCACTGTACTTCTGTTTTCTACTTTTTTTATTTTGTTACCCCCATATTCATCAAAAATATAAAAGGTTTATTAATATCATTTTAAAAAGCTTTATAAACCAATTTTATTTTTAATAGCTGGTGCCCGCGACTTCGTATGCAATAATAATTTCTGTTTTTTTTTGCAGCTTTTTAAGAATAAAATCCAACCAAAAGAATGGAGTTCAGCACTTATTTGTGGAAATATTCGTCGATACCTTTGAAAGCGATCAAGCTGTCGAAATTTCAAGATATCTCCCAAACCATTTCAGATATTTCAATGAATCACATCGCATATTATAGCACTCATTGACACCTTTCGTTTGACACCCATATTGTACGAAGACATTTTTGGTCACCCCTGGTCCACATATTGGGCGATAACCCCAAAACCCGTTGAGATATCGCAAGAAATAATATCCTAAACTTTAAGTTGAGCAATCCAACAATTCAATTCCATTCAGTACTTTTAGAGTGTTACGACCACAAACATACAGACAGACATGGTCCACATATTGGGCGATAACTCCAAAACCGGTTGAGATATCGAAAAAAGTAATATCTTAAATTTTAAGTTGAGCGTCGAGCAATCCAACGAAAAAGTTTCATTCAATTCCATTTATTACTTTCAGAGTGATACGTCCACAAACATACGGACAAACAGACAGACAGACACACACAAATTTTTAAAATGGTTGATTTGGATTCTACTCGTTTAATAATGCTTCCCCCAATCAATTTTTTGTTGATATCTGCCATGTACAGACATCGACCTGTTACAATTGTATTATATGTAGAAATTTTTTATTATTTTATTTATATAATTTAATTTTTTTAATATATTTTTTTTTTCATTTTATTTTATTGATTTTAAATTTATTTTATTTTATTATTTTTTTTTATTTTATAACATTTTTTTTTAATTTACTTAATTTTATTTATTTTATTTTTTTTAACTATTTTTAAAATTTTTTTGTTCGTTAATTTTATTTTATTTCATTTTATTTCATTTTATTTTATTTCATTTTATTTTATTTTATTTTTGTGTTACGTTTTTAATTTACTTTTATTTTATTAAATTTTTTTTACTTGTTTTTTTATATTTGTTTTATTTCTTCATTTTTTATTTGTTTTTTTTTTTTTTTATTTGATTTAATTTTTAATTTATTTTATTTGATTTATTTATTTTTAATTTTTTTTTTTTTTTTATTTAATTTTATTATATTTTTTTCCCTTCAAACGACCCTTCAATTCAGCTCTCAAGTTAATAATCGCCAATACGCAAACCTCAACTATTTTTGATTTTTTTTTTTACTTGACCCCATTTCTGCACACCTTTCACCGCTTGCCATGTTACCGTCAATCAATTGCTCATACTTTCGTCACACTTTGGTAAAACACTTTGAAAGTTTCGTAATCGCGCCGCATTTGCGTTATTGAAGGCCGAAAGAATCCAAGAAAGATGTTTGTGGGTATGTACGAGTAGCACTTGAGTTAATGTGCCATGCATCAGCTTTTGGCTGACCTCCCTCCATCAATATACATATATATACATACTTACTGCAATAGTACGAGTAGTTTAGCCATATGGCCAATAACATTTAAGCCGGAATTGAACGGAAATGCGTGTGGTACGTCAACCAAATAGTAAGTGGCTTGCGGTTAACGAAATCAAATTCTCGCTTATACCTAGACTAGTAGAGAAAGAAGAGGAAGAGGAAGCAGCAGAGCTTATGCAGTAGTGCATGAATGTGCTCAAAACGATAAGTTAGTTGTATGGATTGGAAGCAAGCAAGGACCAAGGCAGCGAGCATTCAGGCAGTCAACCGCGGGAAATTCCTTTTTGCTCACGTTTGCTAGAGAAGTTATATATGTGGGTGTGTTAGTGTTTGTATGGTGTGTATGTGTGTGTGTCGTGTGCTTGCTTTCCTTGTGGCAATGTTTATGGTTGTTATGCAACTGCCATTTGTGGGCTACAACCCCACCAGCCAAAAATCTCAGCAACGAGCAATTACAATTACAAATTTGTATTGTTGTTGTTCTTTTTTGTTGTTTTCGTACACGTTGTGACAATGTTGCTACAGCAACTGGATTTGCTGCCACTCAACCGCTCGAGCGAGATTTTAAGCCATTATTGCCAGTAGTTGTCAGCGCGTAGCTCAAGTTGCAAATAAATATAAATACAAGGGTGGGGCGAAAATATTTTTCTTTGCTCGGCATGGGAGAGTTTTCATTGAATTTGCTCTCCTTTCGTTTCCTTTCATTTAATAAAAAAGGAAACAAATTTAAAAAAATATTAACAAAAAAATAAAAAAAGAAATGAAAAAAATATTAAAAAAAAAAAATAAAAAAAAATAAAATAAAAAAGATAAAAAACTGAAAAAATAAAAAAATATTAAAAAAAAAAAATTAAAAAAAATAAAATAAAAAAGATAAAAAAATTAAAAAAAAAAAAATAGATAAAAAAATAAATAAATTAAAAAAAAAATAAAAAACTTAAATAAAAAGTTAAATAAAAACATGAAATAAAATATATAAAATAGAGAATGAAGTAAAATAAAAAAATTAAAATGAAATAAAATAAATTAAAATAAAACAAAAAACAAATTAAACAAAAAAATAAATAAATAGAAATAAAAATTATAAAAAAATAGAAATAAATAAAATAAAAAAATGAAATAAAATTTATTTAAATACAAAGTAAAAAGAAATTAAAAAAACGTGAAATAAAATATAAAAAATAAAAAAAATAAAATAAATTAAAATAAAAAATGAAATAAAATAAATTAAAAAAAAAAATTTAAAAAATTAAAAAAAAAATTAAAAAAAAATAAATTAAAAAAAAATAAAAAAATATTAAAAAAGAAAATTAATTAAAAAAAAATTAAAAAAACTTTTTTAATAAAAAAAATAAATATGAAATATGAAAAAAAATATGAAGTAAAATATAAAAAATATAAAATGAAATAAAATAACTTTAAAGAAAGTAAAATAAAATAAAATAAAATAAAATAAAATAAAATAAAATAAAATAAAATAAAATAAAATAAAATAAAAAAAATAAAATAAAATAAAATAAAATAAAATAAAATAAAATAAAATAAAATAAAATAAAATAAAATAAAATAAAATAAAATAAAATAAAATAAAGTAAAATAAAATAAAGTAAAATAAAATAAAATAAAATAAAATAAAATAAAATAAAATAAAATAAAATAAAATAAAATATATTTAATTTAAATAAAATAAAATAAAAAAAGCTCTTACGGCTGAATTTCAACAACTGTGAAAACTCTGTTTATATAACATGGCATAGTTTTAGGCGCTATTTCTTTATATAATCTGCAGTCTAGTAGCAACAAAAACCAGTTCGAAATGCGAACAAAATTTTTTTAAGCTCATGGAAGTTGATTTCAAAGCGAGTTTTGTCTAAAACCTTTCACCCCGTCCTACACTCGAACACTACGCGCCCAACTATAACATACCTTTAGGCGCATTTTCTCTGCACATAAACGAAAATCCCAAATTTTTTTAAGGCCATTCCTCGATGCAAATCATTCCGATAATTTTAATATTACTACCTTTGGGGGCCCTTCATCTCTAACATAAATATTTCTATAACTTTTTGCATGCATACACTCGTCATAAGTACGTTAGTGTAGTTTTTGGCGCCAGTCGTTTTTGTGTGTGGCGAAAAAAAAAATAATAATAATCACACACAGATAATTGCCACGGCATCGATTGCTACCACAACTGAATGCAGTCAATGCAGCTGCTGCTGCGCGTTGCAACACAAACAAACACCGATGGCAAGAGGCAACAGCGGCGAATACATGCTGTATGCCATTGAGATTTGCAGCAGCAGCAACACATTTGTGCACACATTTGTGCTGTGCGCTCGTTCCCTTCCAAGGCAGCTTACATGCCACAGCCCAACCCCCACTTTGGTATGACGTTCGTATGTAACACGGAAATATGCTGCAGTAATAACCAGTTGAAAATTTGCCACAAATTCGTGCAGAACACAGAGATATGCACGCACACAATGATGCGTTAATATATCGATATACATATTTGTATGTATTAGGGTGGGTTGAAGAAATAAAATTAAATAAAACATAATACAACAACGTAAAAAAAAACAAAATAAAAAAGGCGTTAGTACCAAGTACTCGTGAGGTTTGATGTGTAAATATGTGTATTCTGCATGAAACTTCATTTCATAAATGACTCGCCTATGAGTCATTTTTCACTCATCAGTGACTAATTTTTGACTTATCAATGAGTCATTTTCGACTCATCAATGAGTCATTTTCGACTCTTCAATGTGTAATTTTTGACTCTTCAATGAGTAGTTTTTGACTCATCAATGAGTAATTCGATGAGTCATTTATGACGCATTCACGAGTCATTTATGACTCTTCCACGAATCATTTATGACTCTTCCAAGAATCATTTATGACTCTTCCACGAATCATTTATGACTCTTCGACGAATCATTTATGACTCTTCCAAGAATCATTTATGACTCTCCCCTGCCTACACTGCCTGCACCGCCTACAATGTCTATTCAATACAATTGACCCTGCCTACACTGCCTATACAATACAATACACCCTGCCTACACTGCCTGCACCGCCAACAATGCCTATTCAATACAATGGACCGTGCCTACAATGCCTATAAAATACTAAAAACTAATGGCGGCGATATACCAACAGGTTATCATAACCTCTAACGAGATTTTTGCCGAGCTTCTCCTTCCAATTTGTGGTGTGTTGCTTTTGAGTTTTTCCTACAAGTTGGCGGGACCTACAGTTTTTTGCCGACTCTGAACGGCACTTGCAAAGCAAATGAATTTTTTGCTGAGAAGCTTCTCATGGCAGAAACACACCCGGAGAGTTTGCCAAACTACTGCCGGGGGGCGACCCTGTTTAGAAAAATTCTTTTTCTAAATAATTTTTTGATGTTACTTTTGCCGGGCATCGAACCGCCACGACTTGGTGTAGAAGGCCAACACTTAACCGCTACAATACAAGACACCCTGCCTAAAATGCCTATACAATTCAATATACCCTGCCTACAGCGCCTAAAATGCCTACACTTTCCTGGATGACCCCCAGCGCTAAGATGTTTACACATCAAAAATTGAATTCAAAAATAAAATAAAAACCGTGTAACCCGTGCCGATGTTTAGCTAAAGTTTTATATAGCAGCTAAGTTCGCAAAAAAGTCCATTAAGGCTTCGAAAAACACACAATTTAAATATTGTGTTTATATATAAAGAACTCTGCAACAAATCTCTACCTTTTGAATTTTTATAAGGACAACAGGATCCTCTACCATAATTGTGAAAAAAAACGTATTCAGGAGGAAAGGAAATTGGAACTTCAAAAGTAGTTTAGTAGATTGCTTAACAATATGTTTTCTAGCAAAAATAATTATGTATATCTTGAAAGTTTGCAATTATATTACACTTTTTACACGTCATACACGGCGTATGAGTAACATTTATTTATTCAAGTTAGAAAAGTTCAGATAAATTCTATTTGATTTTTTGTGACAGTCTAATAGGTGTGTATGTGTGTTTATTTTCTTTTGTGTCTAAGAAAATGCAAGCTAAAATATTGATTGTGCAGCTGCAAATCGCATTGAAAACATTACAACCAGACACAGACCCACCCGCTGTGCGCTACAATTCGAATTCGCAAAATGTTAGAGCACAAAAAAAAAAAAAAAAAAAATCAACGAGACAAGAAAAGGAAAAGAGGTGCGTTTACTGACGTGATTTCAGATAGATACATGCCCTATTGAGTAAAACGATAGCATACATTGAGTATCAACATTTTCGCGCACTTGCTTTCCGCGAAGAAATTTGCCTGAGAACAACTCGCAAATACTTTTTCTAGAAAAGAAAGAGAACAGTGTGAGAAAGGGGGGCGGGGGTGGGGGGTGTAATATAAGAGAAAGAGATATATCTTTCAGAATAACCAACTTATAAGCTTCTTACTAACATATCTATTTATTCATCACTGCCATTATTTCGCACAACACTGCAACATTTACTTTTCTTTGCATCAACCACAATTCGCGCAGAAAATCAGCAACAATAAGTGAACCCGCTCGTATAAGCCAAAATGTATTTTTGTGACCGGTTTTCCTCTCGCTCGGTTGCTCTGTTACTAACAATTTCTGATTACATTGCCTTAAATTTTTGGTTTTTATTTTTCTGTCTTGTTCATATCTTAAATTTCCATTCTTCGTTTTTTTTTTTTTTTTTTTTTTTTGTTATTTTTGTCTACTTCATTTTCTGTTGTTATTACTTCTATTCGTACTTGGTAAATATTTTAGTTGCAATTTTTTGTGGTTTTGCGAGTTTTTTGTTTTATTTACTTCTTGTTTGTTTTAACTTTACTTCCAGTTAAACTGGTTCGTATCAAATAACTGGCAATAAAAAAAAAGAAATATTAAGCAAAAAAAAAAAAAATGTAATAAAAAGCTTTGTGCAAAACTTATGTTCATTTCTTGTTTCTAAAGCAATAATCTGTTAGTGCAAATTCTGGTAGAGTCAGATGGTTACGAAGAAGTAATTGAATCAGTACAAACATATTGGTTTGTTAGGAGTTTGTTGTTCAATATATTTTTTATGTACAGTCGCTTATGCAGAGATGGTGTTTAGCACTGTTTTAACTAGAGTTTTTCCAGTTAGACTATTCTTAGAAGGAATAATTTGGATTCTACAAACTCTAAATTGGGCTAAAGAATTAATAAAACAAAAAAAAAAATAATATGAAATCAATTAATAAAAAAAAAATTTTAATTAAAATTAAAACAAAAAAATAAAAAAACAAAACAAAAAAAAAAAAAATAAATGAAAGAAAAAAGATTATAATAATAAAATAAAAATAAAAAAAAAACCCAAATAAAAGAAAAAAATTAGATAAACAAAAAAAAAATTAATTAAGATAAAAAAAAAAAAAATAAAATAAAAAAATAAAATGAGATAAAAAAAAAATAAAATATAAAAAAACCAAGTAAATAAAAAAAAGTAAACAAAACCAAAAAATAAAATAAGATATAACAAAAAGTAAATAAAATGAAATAGCATAAAAAAAACAAAATAATCAAAAAAATAAAAATAAATGAAAAATAAAATTTAATAAAAATAATATAAAATAAAACTAATATTAAACGAATTAAACAAAAAAATAAAAAATAAAAAAAATAAAATAAATGAAAGAAACAAAAAGATTATAGTAATAAAATAAAAATTAAAAAAAATGCAAATAAAAGAAAAAAATAAAATGAGATAAAAAAAAAATAAAATGAGAAAAAAAAAAATAAAATGAGATAAAAAAAATAAAAGGAAAAAAATAAATCAGATAAAATCAATAAAAAAAGTAGATAAAAAAACAAGTTAATAAAAAAAAAATAAAATAAGATAAAACCAAAAGTAAATAAAATGAAATAGCATAAACAAAACAAAATAATCAAAAAAATAGAAATAAAAGTAAAATAAAATTGAATAAAAATTATATAAAATAAAAATAAAATTAAATAAATTAAGCAAAATAAAAAACCAAAAAAAAAAACAAAAAAATAATTAAAAAAAGAAACAAATAATAAATGTTAATTAAAAATAATATAAAATAGAAATAATAAAAATTGAATTAAACAGAAAAAAAAAAACAAATAAAAAAATAAAAAATTAAAGAAATAAAAAAGATGAAATAAAAAAGAATAAGAAAATAAACAAGTTTACATAAAAAATAAACTAAAAAAATGAGAAAAAATAATAAAAAAGTAAATAAATAATAAAAAATAATTTAATTAATAAATAAAATAAGATAAAACAAAAAAAATGTCGTTAACAAAAATTAATTTGAATAAAATAAAAATAAAAAAAATAACAAAAATATTAAAAAATAAAACAAAATAAAAAAAAATAAATGAAATAATAAATGTTAAATAAAAATAATATAAATTGAATCAAACAAAAAAATATAAAAAAAAATCAAAAAAAAAAATAAATAAACAAAAAAGTAAAAGAAGGAAAAAAAGATGAAATACAAAAAAAAAAACAATAATAAAAAAAATTTAAACAAAAAAATAATCGAAGAAAAAATAGGAAAAAATTAAGTAAGATAAAATAAAACAAAATAAATTAATAAAAAAAAAAATAAATGAAACCAAAAAAATTAATAAAATAAATAAATAAATAAAACAGAAAAAGTTAAAATAAAATAAGATTAAACAAAGAAAAATAAATTAGATAAAATGAAATAGAATAAAACCAAAAAATAAAAAAATAAAAGAAAAGACATAAAATAAAATTAAATAAAATAATAATAAAATAAAAAAAAAAATAAAAAATAACAAAATAAAATAAAAAATAACAAAATAAAATAAAAAATAACAAAATAAAAAAAAAATAAAAAATAACAAAATAAAAAAAAAAATAAAAAATTAAAAAAAAAAAAATATTAAAAAAAAAAATATAGAATAGAATAAAAAATAAAATAAAATAAATAAAGGGCAGTTCGAAATAAAACCCTGTCCAATTGGTGCAAGGCACGCAAAAAGGGATTAAAAAATTGTTTTGATCTCGAGTAAAAATGAAAAAAAAAAATTCTTTTTAAAACTAGCCGAAAGCTTTTTTTGAGCTTTTGCAATAAATAAAGATAATTTTTTTGGGCGAGGAAATATTAAAAGTAAAAAATAATAATTTTTGAGTTATGAATAAGGTCAGATAAAGCCTTTCAGCTGACTGACCTAATGATAAGATAAAAATAATTACTCAGTAAGCTAGTAATTGAAATAATTAACCTTTAAAATTGAAACAAAATCACTAGGGTGTCTTTTGCTTTTCTCTCCATTACATAATTGTTTTGAGTCAGTGTTTACATTTATTTATTTTTTTTTTATTAAAAAGCATTTAATTTTAAATTTAAGTGCACTGCTTTTGTTTTCTTGCAGATAGTCCATCTGATTGATTGCTTAAGTAATTAAGAGTTTATTTATTTTGAAAACCGCTGGCATTTTAATCTTGATATTTCACCTGAAATTGAAATTGTTTTTATTTGTTATTGATGCTGAAAATCTCGGCTGTTGTGCAACAGAGCAATTTAATACAATGTGGAAATTTTGTAAATAATTGAAGCCCTAAAAATACTTATGTACAACTACATATTAAAAAGCATGCATCCTTTGCAGTGAGATAACGATACAATTAAGACAAATAATTGCTCACGGAACTAGTTCAAAAAGGACCATGGTAATGGAATAATAATTTTATGGACCTTTCGGGAGCTTTTCTATGATCATATATAAATTATTTTTAGGCTCGTTCGTTCAAATTAATATGAGACTGGTTTATTTCTTCCGTGTGTTCCTTGCTTTTACACTCGAGGCCATCATAAATGTATGTAGAATATATGTATGTATGTATGTATATGTATGTATGTATATTTTATGGACCTTTCGGAAGCTTTTCTATGATCATATATAAATTAGTTTTAGGCTCGTTCGTTCAAACTAATATGAGACTGGTTTATTTCTTCCATATGCTCTTTGCTTTTACACTCGAGGCCGTCATAAATGTATGTAGAATATATGTATGTATATTTCGAAATTTATTCATTCATTAATATGGTCAGTTTGTTGAAATGATGTTTATTCATTTATTTGTCTCACCAAGGTTTTTAATTATCTATTTTCCCACGCATAACTTAACTGCATACATATATGTATACTCTAGACTGTCCCGAAAAAATCAAAGCTGTTTTATTTAAACGCATTCCCTCTGACCACACTGCTAAATATAACATAGTGTAAGTTTCATTTCGATATATGTACATATCAATCCATTCCAGAGATATAAACCAAACATGAATCTAATTTATCTGAACTTTTCTTACTTGAATAATTAAATGTTGCTCATACGCCGTGTATGACCTATAAAAAGTGCACTATAATTGCAATATTTCAAGATTTACACAATTAATTAGCTAGAAACAAACACTTTTTAAGCAATTTACTAAAGTACTTTTTCAATTCCAATGTCTTTTTCTAGTCAATACGCCATTTAAATATACTTGTAAAGGATCCTGTTGTCCTTATAGAAAATTCAAAGTTAGAGATTTGTTGCACATTCCTTTATATATGAATAAAATATTATTATAAAGTCCTTAATAGACTTTTTTGCGAACTTAGTATAAGTTGCTAGATGAAAGTTTTACTAATAATCGACACAAGTTACCGTTATCCTAGAACAAAAAAACTTCGCACGCACATGTTATTTAGGTTAAAACGCACCGATGTAGTGGTATGCATATACAAATTTCGAACCAAAATTTTCTGCATACATTTTTGAAAAAGCTCTATATATGGGTCATTCCATGCCAAATCGACAAATTTTGTACCTTACCGCCTTCGATTTCGCTAAAAATTTGCTATCTTTTTCTCTTTTTCTACCGCCCGAAAGACATTTTTCAGAATTTTTTCAAAATTTTTTCCCCAAATCAAAAAAAGTTATGAACTTTAAAAAAAAAACTTTTTTTTAAAAATGCTGTAACTTTTTCAAAAATCGACCGTTTGGGACAAGATGTGTCGACAATCGCTTCTATTTTTCTTCTTGGCTCATTTATATCACAAGATGAGCGGGCAATCTCTTCTATTTTTTTTCACCTTTGGCTCAATTTTTATAAGTTTTTAATGCATTTTTTTTTCAATCAAAAAAAATAAAAATAGAAGCGATTGTCGGCACATCTTGTTATTAGCGGAATCGGTTGGAGTTAAAAAAAAAAATAAAAATAAAAATAAAAAAAAAAATATATATCTGGGCTTTTAAAAAATTTTTTTATTTTTTTTCCAAAACTATATTTAAAAAAAAATTAAAAAGAAATTTTCCCAAACGGTCGATTTTTGAAAAAGTTACAGCATTTAAAAAAAAGGTTTTTTTTAAAAGTTCATAACTTTTTTTGATTTGGGGAAAAAATTTTAAAAAATTCTGGGGTAGAAAAAGAGAAAAAGAAAAAGATTTAGCGAAATCGAAGGTGGCCAGGTAAAAAAATTGTCGCTTTGACATGGAATGACCCATATGTATTCATACACTAAAATGTACTCATATGTCCATCAGGCATTATGTTGGCTTCGTTTCGGTTATTTTCGTGGTAAATGTTATAAAATATTTTACACACAATACGTTAAACCACATCGGACAATTTCTGATTAACTGTAGTACAAGTATGCAAAATCAGAATAGGGTGCTTCATTTGAAAGTGAACTATGTACAATAATCATTCTGAAAATTTGAATATGAAAAGGGAAATTTTTGAGTTTTTTGAAACTTTTTAGTGTTACAGAAGCAGTTTCTACAAACTGTTTTCCGAGAGAGGACCTTTTCAAAGAATAATTGGATATAGAGTGATTCGTCGTGACTGTGAGTAATATACATACATTTCTTCTGTCATGTATTTTTTTAAGTTCTTTTCTAGCTCATCGTCATTCCATCTACCTCATCATCAACCAGTTTTACTAAGAAGTATTGTATGCAAATAATTTGTCAGCTATCCAACTGTTGGAGACGCGAATTTAATTTATATGTAGCTAAGCTGATACAATTATTTCTTCGCTAGAACGACTTTATCATCTTGGTTGATATGGTTTTCGTGGAATGCTTTTTATACTATCACTAATACACCTACAGCAGCAAGACCTGTCAACCCAGTAAGCACATTTCATGGTACTCTCATCTCAAAATAAAGTTAAGTTCTCACATCGTGTTGTGCCATATTCTAAAAACAGCTTTGCCACCTTTGCATTGAGCATGAAGTCTTCTTCAATACTTTGGAAATGTTTTTCGCATGTTTATTAGGTTACTCTGTTGTAAAACGGAAGCACAGGTGCTCTCATACCCACTTAACTATAAATTGATTGATTACTTTGCATGTAGACAGTAAAGTATTTTTCTCAGAAATTGTCTTTCTTTGCAAAGTTCACTTGAAAAATATAATGAAAATATGGCTTGAAAGAAAATTCTTGTATATTTTCTTTGCTAACAAATGATAAATGAATCAAGTTAAATACAAGTGCCTTTAAGCCTATTTAAATATAGATAGATCACTTCTACGAATTGCACACTCATATTCTTCCATTTTACAAGTACTTTGATTAACTAAATTATTTGTAAAATCTAAGGATATTTTGTACTAGGAATTGATTGCAAGTTTGAGAAAGCAACACTTTTCATTTTTAGAATATACCAGTAACATCCCTGGTAGTAAGTTTAACGCAAAAAGCTCACAGAAAAGAGTTTACAGATATATGAAATACAACAATTACAAGCTACGATATGATTGTACAATTTTGGCCTTGCTGAAGGGCCTTATACCGTACTTTTGACCGTTAGAAATTTTTCCCAAATTTTCTTTGTTTTATTAGCGAATAAGTTGAAAAAGCTACAACAATTACAAGCTACGATATGATTGTACAATTTCGGCCTTGTTGAAGGGCCTTGTCAAACCGCTTCGTTATGCTTAGATTTTTTGGTGTTAGCTGGCAATAATTTCAACGCAGTTCGGTGTTATAATTCCTAATCTTCTTGATTCTTATTTCGATGACCAGTAAATGGCAAAGAAATATTTTTAAACAATACAAAGCGGTTTGACAAGGCCCTTCAGCAAGACCGAAATTGTACAATCATATCGTAGCTTGTAACTGTTGTAGCTTTTTCAACTTGCTCGCTAATAAAACAAAGAAAATTTGGGAAAAATGATTTTAAAGGACAAAAGTCCACTAAAATTTCCAAATATCAATAAAATAAAACATGACAAAAAAAAAAATAAATAGCAAAATCCTGACCATCAGTGCTCTGATACCTCATAAGACGTATTAAAAGGTTACTTTGCTGATACTTTTTTTCACCCGCACTATGCTCACAATGACAAGAGCATAAATTTTATTGTACCAACAATTCATAACAGCAGAGAAATGAACGTGGTATTTTTGCAATTCACTTTTATGTTATTCTTACGAGCAGATGTTTGTATGTAACAGAATGCAAAATTGTCTGTTTTGTTTGGTTACTATATTGTCATACATGTCGCCAAATCAACAATATTTGTTTATATGTAAACATACACAAGTTTTAGGTTTTAGCCAATGAATTACATATCTAAACACAGTTTTGGTGATTCAGCGCTTATTTTTTATGCAATCGAAAATCTATTGCTGCAATATAAATAAGGTTGATATTTGGGTTTATTTTAGTTTAAGTAAGCTTCTATTTTCGTATTAAAAAAATTAAAGTAAACTAAATTAAATTTAAAAATTTGAATTTTTATAAGGACAACAGGATCCTTGAATAGAATTGTGAAAAAACGTATTCACGAGAAAATTACAAAGGAATTTCAAAAGTATTTTAGTAGATTGCGTAAAAAAATGTTTTCTACCAAAAATAGTTGTGTATATCTTGGAATTTTGCAATTATAGGGCACTTTTTATAGGTCATACACGGCGTATGAGTAACATTTAGTTATTCAAATAAGAAAGGTTAGGTTAGTTGCAAGTGGCTGCCGCAGAGGCACACTTAGGCCAGTTTTGAAAGGCCCCTTGTGATACCACCAACACTAGGAAAGTCAGTCCTGGAACCCGGCCATATGAAAAATCTCTGAGTTGTTGAGATTTTCCACATAGCAGAATCCCCCGACTGACACTCCTAAACCGACACCGTTACTCCTCCTCTAACCACTTAGATGACTTTATGAAAGCCATCAAGTCGTTTATGTCCAGTTCCGCGATCTGGCTTAGGGTATCCAGGAAGGGAACTCCTAAAAATCGTGTTCTCGCGCCGCTTAAAGCCGGGCAGTTGCAGATGAGGTGCTTCACCATTTCCTCTTCCTCATTTGCAGCTCCTACAGCATCGTCGGTAGGGCACACCTAGCCTTTCTGCGTGCCTACCCATAAGGCACCTATGAATATGGAGGTTTCTCTCCTTCTTATGGCGTGAATGTCTCTAGATCTTTTATGATCCCATTTTGGCAAGGTTTGTTTGGATGTCCGGCACCCTGGGGATTGTTGCCACCTTTCGTTGCCTTGTCGGAGTGTATACTCCTTCCACATTAGCTTGCATGTGGCAAACGGCATACCTAAGCGCTCTTTATCCCGAAGAACCTGCTTGGGCGTACCCTACCTGGCAAGTTCGTATGCCTTACAGTTTCCCTCTATGCCCCCGGGTCCCGGGAACCATGTGAGGTTCACACGGTTTTATTGGGCCATCTTTTGAAGACATCCACGACAGCTGAGCGTCAGTTCAGAGTTGAACGAATAAGAGCCAAGAGCTTTGATGGCCGCCTGGCTGTCGCTGAAAATAACGATGTCCTCGCCGATAGCACGTTTACTTATCCAAATTGCGGCATCCAAGATTGCTGAGACTTCAGCCTGGAAGACACTGTAATGATCAGGTAGTCTGAAGGAGAGCTCAAGTTCCACATCCCTTGAATAAACCCCTTCTCCAACTCTGCCGTCTAGCTTCGAGCCGTCAGTGTATATAGAAATGCCTTGCTCAGCGCAGGCCACCACACCACGACTCCATATAGCATGATAGGTCGGACAATGGCTCTTTTGCACGTGTAAAGTGCAACACACGCCTTCCTATGGTGCTGAAGAATATTCTCCTTCCAGTTAAACTTCGTGTCCAAGAATTTGGCTTTATCAGCCTGGTAAGACCAGCGGTGGTATTTTGTACCGGGTCGTGTAGAGAACGAGTTCCACTTTTCTCGAGTTGATACTAAGTCCGTAACGAGAGGACTATGACGAAACTTCACGCAGTGCTACTTGCATCACAGAGTTTGTGGGAGTTTGCCTGGCTAAATAGTCTACATATGCCACTATCTTCCCTTCAATGATAAAGACTAGGCTGTGAAGCGCAGTTTCTGTTGATTTACCCTTGGCGTATGCTTACGCTGATAGCTGGAGATAAGGTTGCTATCAATAGTAGTGGAGAGCTAGTCGCTGATTATCCTCTCGAAAGTTTTGAGTGCAAAGGACGCGAGGCTGATGGGTCTGTAGTCCTTTGGCTCGTAGTGGGAGGTCTTCCCAGCCTTAGGAATAAACACTACCGTGGCGTGTCTCCAGGAGCACGGAATGTAGTTGAGAGCCAGGCAGGCTGTATAGAGAAATACTAGCCATTTGGCTGATGTCTCCAGCGTGTTAATGCGTTGCGTTGGGGATAATCCCGTCCGGTACGGCAGCCTTAAACCGTTCAAAGCTCTTAACTGCCCGGCTTACCCTTTCCTCCGTGATGGGTATATTTATTGCCAGGCTTGTTGCAGGTGCTGACGGTGCATTATATAAGTTACCCGGAAAATGTGCGTTCAAGAGCAGGTCAAGGGTTTCCCCCTTCCGTGCTGGTCCAGGATCCGTCAGGCTTCTGCAAATAGCTAATGACTGTTTGAGTTTTCGAGAGAACTCGTCTAAGTCTCGCTGTATCGTCGATATACAAACTTTAATACAACACAGACGCCGAGTGGTAATATAGAGCGCTCTTATCTTTTGAATGTGTGAGTTGTTAGAGAGTTAACATATGTATGTGGGAACACGAGCGAAGGCTAATTGTCTCTTATTTTATTAGGGTTTTGGGCGATATCTCAAAAACTATTACCTGAAACAAAATGCTTTGTATACAACATCCTCCGCATTTGTCGTAACTACGAACATTTTAAAACATAAATTATCAAAATTGGCTAGGTATCAACTTAGTTGGAGGGATACGAACAAAAATTCAACTTTATTTTAGTATTCAGAAGAAATAACCCATATGAGGAGAAATGCATTCATGTCAGATTACCAGCATGTTGTACATTGTATACATTTTAAATAATTCTATCAATATTTACTGATAATAGCTATAAAGTAAACAAACACAATAATATTTTGCTTTTCGATTAAATTTTCGATATTCACTAATTAAAGCCTATAATCACTTTTACAAAAGCAATTTACATGAATAGCCAGAATATAAGCTGAACATTTAGACAAGCATAAAAACATACTTAAATATGCATTTAGTTATTTATTATTCATTTCAATTAGAAGTTATTATGAATGTATAAAATTATTTTTTTGATAAATTTTCAAATGAATGCAGATACACATTAGGGTGAGTCAATTTGTAAAAATTTAAACATTTTAGAAAATTTGTTAACTCTAAGCCTAAGTCGACTTAGTCCATTTTTGCTTTTGATATATGTAAATATTCAATTTCACTTCAACAAAAATTTAACTCCACCTCATTTCACCCTCACTGCTACAGTTGAAAGTTTTTCCCATTTAATTTATGTCTATTTGTGTTTTCGTTTGTGTAACACACCATAATTATGTCTGTCTTTGTTTGTAAATTAAATTGAACAGTATTAAAGTCGGCACAAAATGAATGATAAGTGTAATTAATTAACTTAGCTTGTTTGCTTGTTTCAAGAGCGCTTTTACAAAACTTTTTTCGTTTGCGAAACTGAATAGAGTCGGTAGAGGGTAGCTTAGTATGAAAGCATGAATATTTCCAGGATTAAATGATTAAGCGTAAGCTATTTATGTAAGAAATGCGATTCTTGACTATTAAGTAGAATAGCAATATTATTCTAATAAGCTTTTTCTCACAGTGAGACGAAGGTATGTAATAAAAAAAAAAAAAAAAAAAAAAAAAAATGGGCACAAACAGGTTAATTTGTGCCACTAAAGGGTTAAGATGCTAAAAGTTAGCTACTTCAGTCTAGATATCTCGAGAAAGTCTGATGGAGAAAATTGTATTTCAGAATAGTAAAACAAAAGGTCGCCAAAGGGTTAATGCATAGTCATTAACGGATTTAAACCTTACACATTTTTAACTTTAACGTGAACCTAATCATTTTAGTGTAAATAGTTTGATTTCAGAATGTAAAATAGAAAATTAAAGTTGTTCACCTATGGGTTAAGGCATGCCCCATAATGGGTTAAGACTTTAATTGCAAGAGTAGATCAAGGGATTTTGTTATAAATAAAAAAGTGTTCTAAAAATAAAAATAAAAATTAAAATTGTCAAAAGTAGGTTAATACGTGCCCATTAAAGGGTTAAAATTCTGCGAAATAGTTATTTGAATGTAGGTAGCGCATAGAAGTCTGATGTATCAATTTAATTTGGGAATATGTATCAATTTAATTTGAGATTATCTACACAAAAAACCACTAATGGGGTAATGCATGGCCCTTAACGGGTTAAGACCAATAAAATTGTCAGCCTCAATGTGGACATATGCATTTTGATCTAAATGAAACAAATATTATAATCAATGTTAACAAAAAACAATAAAAACTGGTCACCAATGGGTTAAAGCATAGCCGTTTAAATTGGTTTCGGAAATAAAAAAAAACATAGGGTTAAGGCATGTCTATTTATAAGTTAAGGGGCTACGCATTTCTTATACAATTCTTTTAAAAAAATGTATTCTAGGACAAATAAGTCACTAATGGGTTAATACATTACCGTGTATGGGTTAAGAGGCATATTAACTTTCTAAGAGTAGACCAACCCATTCTGATAAGGAAACATTTATTTATTTAAAAAAAAAAAAAAAAAATAAGGCAGTAACGGGTTAATACGTGAACGTGAATGAGTTGGGAGGGGACACTTTTATGTACATATGTGTAGACAAAGAAATTGAAAAAATAATTTGATTGCAGAATTAAAAAAAAAATTTGTCAGTAATGGGTTAAGACTGTTCCTTAAAGGGTTAAGATAGTCGCTTAATGGTTTCAGACGGCGTGTTAAGGCGCTACTTGCTGCTATCTAAGTATACATCATACGTTTGTAAACCAAAAAAAGTATTTCAGAATACAAAACTGAACATCAATGGGTTAAGAGACTTCTAAAAAATCACTTTAAATATAAAAAAAGATAAAAGAGCTACAAAAGTGTTCATTTAACATAAAAATTTGTCTGCGTGTATGGGCCGTGTATGGTTTAACAGGCACATTACCTTTTTAAGCCAAGACCAACCAATTCTGACAAAATAAAATTCATTTCAAAATAAAAAAAGAAAATAAGTCACTAACGGGTTAATACATGACCGTGAATAGGTTGAGAGGGTACACTTCTACCTACATATGTGTAGACAGAGAAATTGAAATAATAATTTGATTTAAAAATTTAAAAAAAAAATTTGGTCAGTAATGGGTTAAGATAGTCGCCTAATGGGTTAAGACGGCGGTGGGTTAAGGCGCTGCTCATTATCTTATTAGTATGCAACATATATTTCTGGAAAATAAAATTATTTCAGAATACAAAACAGCACATTAATGGGTTAATGCCTGTCCGTTAATGGGTTAAGAGACAAAAAATTACTTTAAATCTAAGAGAAAGATAAATGGATTCTGATTAAAGTACTTTACTTCGAAGTTTTGAGCACCGGGCTGTAAAGCGAGCCACAGTAATATGAAAAGCTCTTCACGTTACGTATACGCAGTGGTGCACCTAAGCAAAATAAATCTAATTTATGCTGAATTGTGTACGTACGTATGCGTCAATGTTTGAGCAACTTCTATTAAAGAATTTAAGTTCATTTAAGCAAAATGTACTTCAAGAAAATAAATTGATTTGCCTTTGTAAAAAGTAAAAGCTCGTAAAAGCTCATGTAAGACTTAACCCAATGTTGCATGCCTTTCAGCAAGGGATGATTGTATGTACATAAGTACCTATCCATCTGCTTGACAGCAGATTGATTAGGCTGGCTTAAGAGCGGATAATATGGCCTAGTTTTGCTGTGCAATTAATTGGTTTAGTATTAAATGGAATGTTAATTAAGATAGTGTTTATTAATACTTACAATATGTTGGAGTGGGCTCTGACAAGTTGGCCTAAATATTCGTAGTTACTTTTAAAGCAATGAAATCTATGTTAAATTCATTTCATTTATTTTCAATTTTTATTTTTGCTTTTTATTTACAGATTGATTAGTGAATATTAAATGTTGTGATGCATACATGAGTGCACATGTAATGTGATGTTAAATGTCTAAATAGATTTTGGTTATTGACATGCTATCGGCATCTAATTGACAGGTAAGCAAAATACTCTAATTAGATGTTTAATTCAAAATATTTCAATGTTTTAACATAATAATTTTCGGACATGACTTTTGACTTTTGATAGATGAAAATTGATAACACATTTCAACATACATAAGTTTATTTGCGGAATGATTTTAATTTAAGGTGAATGACTTTTATAGTACATTTACACCGCATCAAATTTGGCAAATTTGAGGAAAAATGGCTTTTTGTCCTGGTAGAACATTCTTGCAGGGAAGTTGAAGCCAAATGCAAATTTTCCAGTGTAAACCGAGTCAAACTGGCTCATTTGAATTTGGTGCGGTGTAAATGTACTATTATGCAAATCTTAAAACCTTTTTTTAGAGCTCAAGGCGATATAAAACTTTACCGTAACCGTAACATACCCGTAGAAGTAACTTAACCGTAACCATAATATTGACGTAGGCTTTATTTTTACATCACAACTAGAACTTCATATGAAAACTTATCTGAAACTCAAATGTAACTGTAACATGGGTGTATACGTACTTAACGGTTAACCGTGATATAGTCGTAAACGTTTTTAACAGCATAAGTAGAACTTAAACTGAAACTGTTACTTAAGCTTTCCCGTAACCGTAACTTAGCCGTAAACGTACTTAACCGTAACCATAATATAGTCGTTAACGTGATTTTAACATAATAACTAGAACCTAAACTGAAAACGTAACTGACACTTAACCGTTACCGTAACACAGTAGAAAACGTGACCGTAACTGAAGGCGTAAATGTAATTGGAACTCTAACCATAACTGAAACTGTAAACGTTGCTGAAGTCGGAAATGTAACTGACACTCTAAACGTAAGGGAGAGTGTAACTAAGGCTATAGCTAGAACCGTAACTTAATCTGTGATCTTTACAGGTGGAGTAACTAGGGTTATAGCTAAATATAATCCTACCGTAACGGATCATGAAGCCGTAATCACAAAAGCATCTGATGTAAAACCGCAACCTTACGCGAAAACTCAACATTAAATAAAACCGTAACCTTAAATAAAATCTCAACCTTAAATAGAACCATAACTTTAAATAAAGCCTTAAGTAAAGACGTAAAATTTTAATAAAGCTTTAACTTAAATAAAACTTAACCTTAAGTAAAACCGTAACCTCGAACAAAACCTTTAACTTAAATAAAGCCATAAACTTAAAATACCGTAACCTTAAAAAAGCTTTAAACTTCAAAAAGCCGTCACCTCAAAAAAAACCGTAACCTCAAATAAAACCGTAACCATGAATAAACCCGTAACCTTAAGTCTAACCTCAACCTAAAACAAAACCGTAAAGTTGAATAAAACGATAACCTTAAAAATATCCACAACCTTATTTAAAACCGTAACCATAAACAAAAGCTTAGCCTTCAATAAAACCTTAACCTTAAATAAACCCGTAGCCCAGTATATCTCAACTTTATATAAAACCTTACCTTAAATGACACCGTAACCTCAAATTGCTAGGTTAACAGCTATGCTTATGGTTATGGTTACGGCTATGGTTATGGTTACGGCTACGGCTACGGTTATGGTTACGTGCATGGTTACTTTTACCTAAAAAAAATATTACAGAACTTTTTTATAAAAAATTGTTTGGAATGAGCCACCACAAAATGTTGAGTCAAAATTTGTTAAAATTTAATTTAATTTTATAAAGTACAAATTCTACCCCCCCATGCTGTTCTGCCTTGGGGTGAGGCGAGCGATCGTAACCTAACTTAATTAGTATGGCTATTAAGTTGAAAAGAAAAGTTATTTTGAAGTTATATTGAAAAAACTTTTGTAATTAATTAGGTACATCGAAAACACAAATTCCAACACACGATATATAATTATAGTTGCAATTATTTAATATAAGATAAACATGTAAATTAAAAAAATAAAAAAAAAATATTAACTAAAATACAAATGAATTGCAACACTTTCGTAACAAAACTCATAAATAGCAATTAAATTAAAAACATTTACGTGAGTGAATAAAAGTTGAAATATCATTAATCTAGCGAAAATTTAATTATTTCATTTCACTTTTTTGTTTTAATTTTAACTGACATCCCTTCACACAAATTAATACCACTTAAAAATGTGCACAGATCATTGTATGCATGTTTGAGCAATTTTTTGTTTGTTTGTTGTTGCTCGTCTAACTTTTATTTGCGACGCCGCTCGGTCTCGTACTTAATGCAATTAAATGAATGAATTCGCCCTTAATGCGATACCATAGCCACGAGGTGGTGACGTAACATAATTTGCCTAAATGCAATTTAGTGCAATTCTACTCGTTATTTTATATTGTTTAATGTGTTTACTCGCAATTAAATGCCGTGCGCTCTGGATGCAGCAACAATAACAATAACAACAACAACAACAATAACAACAGCAATAATAAAACAGATTTTAATGGAAATAGAATTTACAATTGTGAATGGGACAGCAAGAGAAAAAAGTTAGTAAGGAAGACGTAGTTTCAGGTTGAACCTAACGTTATATACCCAACTGCGAGCGTTAATGGCAACCCTTTTCTAAAAAATAAACTATAAAATAAAAAAATAAACTATAAAAAATGTATTTTTAAAAACTTGGCAACCCTTTTTTTTAATTGTAACTTCCCGCCTATCTAAAGGTTGAAAATTTATTCCTAACCGCTTTAGGCTGACCGCTTTTAACTTTGAAAATCACACAAACTATATATAGCAAAAAAACAGAAACAATTTTAAACAGGTGGCAACCCCTTTCAATTTTTTTTCTGTTTATTCATCTGTAGGCTGAGCCTATTTGTTTGACATGTCAACTCTGAAAATTGAACAAACTATACAGAAACAAGTAAGGAAGTCTAAGTTCGGGTGAAACCGAACATTACATACCCAGCTGTGCACATAAAGTGGGCGTGATCGTTCACCGATTTTTCTTATTTTCTGTGGTAGTACTCTACATAAACATAACATACCTGGTACCTAGTTTCGTAAATCTATCTCACACCGTTCTGAAGTTGTTAGCAGTCGAATTTAAAAATTGCTTGACTCATAAGTGGGCGGTGCCACGCCCACTTTCCAAAATTTTGAAAAAATTATGTAAAGAATGTGAAAGTTGATGTATGTACCAAATTATATTATTATAGCGAAATCAGTTAATTAGATATGGACTTTTCAATATTTCCACCTCCTTTCAATATAACTTTTATGAAAAAGTAGGCGTGGTCGCGAAGCGATTTCGTTTATTTTCTATAGCTGAATTTACCACAACAATAGTATGTCCTCTACGAAATTTCGTTATACTAGCATAAACTGTTCTGAAGTTATTAAGAGTCAAAATTTTAAAATTTCTTCAAATATACGTGGGCGGTACCACGCCCCCTTTTAAAAATTTTTTATAAAATCGGCCTTAGAACATCCAAATCAATACATATTGCAAATTTTATCATTGTAGCTGCTTCTAATATTGAATTAACCCATTTTATACGTTTTTCGAAATTTTCGATATCGAAAAAGGGGCGTGGTTATGGTCCGATTTTACCCATTTTCAATAGCAATCTATTCTGAACCCAAATAAGTACGCATGCCAAATTTGGTGAAGATATCTCATTATTTGCTCAAGTTATCGTGTTAACGGACAGACGGACGGACGGACGGACGGACGGACGGACGGACGGACGGACGGACGGACATGGCTCAATCAAATTTTTTTTCGATCCTGATCATATTGATATATGGAAGTCTATATCTATCTCGATTCCTTTATACCTGTACAACCAACCGTTATCCTAACAAAGTTATAATACCCTGTGTACAAGTACAGCTGGGTATAAAAATATTTTTTTACCAGGTGGCTCCCCTTTTCGAAAAAATTTACTATCCCGCACATCTGAAGGCTTTTCGAAAATCGTTTTACACCGTGTATATCTGATTTAATGCACAAAAAACCCGTTAACATATTATACATAAATATGTTTTTAGATATAGTAGGGCTGCCACCTAATTTTAATTAGTGTTTAAATAATTTATTTAACTACATCTATAGGCTAAGTCCTTTATTTGACATCCCAACTTGAAAACTCGAACTCGAACCATGCAGAAAAAAATGAATTTTTAAACAGGTGGCAACCTATTTCTAAACAAATTTACCTTCCCGAACATCTAATAGTACATTTACACCGCATTAAATTTGGCGAATTTAAATGGGCTAGTTCGACAACGTTTACACTGGCAAATTTGCATTTGGCTTCACCTTCCCTGCAAGAATCTTCTACCAGGACAAAAATCCACCGAAAGAAAATGCACCGCCGTGATGTTTTAAACACCTGTAGAGTAATAATAAAAGAACGAGTCAAGAAGGCTTCTGCCTTTTCCAGGTAGAAATAGAAAGTTATCACCCGCAGGGTTGCTATTTTAAGGAAATGTGGATTGTATTGTTCAGCAAATGAGGTCAAATGTGATGGAATTACAAATTTGGAAAATGAGATTTGTATGGAAAAAAGCGCCAAATTTGCCAAATTTGGTGCGGTGTAAATGTACTATAAGGGACTCGGCCTTCATGTGTACCTACCTCATTTTTGAGAATCATGCTAGCTGTGTAAATCTCATGCGCTGCCCAAAAAATGCACGTGGGGTCATATAAAGGGGTTTTTAAGAGTAGTAGCGTTGCCACCTAACTTTACATACTTTTTAAAGTATTGAATCAACCACTTTTCAATGCTCTTTTCCAGGCTGTTTTTTTTTTTATAAATTATTTAAAAAATCACATAGTTTCAATGTGGATATCAAACAAAAGAAAATTCTAATAGTTGTTCAACAAAGATATATATTTGACTAGTGTTGCCACTTAATCTTTTTTAGCTTTATTTATAATTTTTTTAGCTGTGCATCCGTATCTTTTTCGCAAAAAGCTCTACCAATTTCGATTAGAACTTTTTATTTGGATACGCTGAAAAGCTCTGTTACTTGCGTAAGCCTTGCCACTCGCAAAGTTTTCACAAGGATGCCACCTTTTTATTAATATTGAAAAAATTAAATTAAATTCGACGAAATGAGTATAAAATTTAATTTAAATCTCAATTATATATCTCAACATTCGTAAGTAAATTGTGGATATATATATGTAGGCCCTTGATACCTCTTTAAGCGAAAAAAAGTCATCTTTGCTTATATACTTACCACAACTAGGTATAAAAATGCATTCCAGCTTTTTTATCGCGCTTTAGTGCTGCGTGTGGTAAAGAATTTGTGCAGCGCATTTTTATTCTCTACAGGGTGTGACAATTTGGGTATGAGGTTGAAACTTTAAAAAATAAAATACAGGATGTGCCAGGTGTTTAGAAAATTGGGTTGACACCTTTTTTGTATTTTTTTTTTTGGTTAACTCCAAAATTTACTGAAGAACAGTCCAAAAATATTTTCAAAAAATCTCAAATTAGTGCGAAATATGAACCCTCGAAGATTTTTGAAGAACAAGTCAATGTTGGAAATAGCCACAAATAAAGAAAAAAAGGCCCAACAAAAAATTTCGAAACACCTGGAACACCCTGTATATATGTAAATACAATTACTTACTGCCTACCTCTTTTATATGCCTTTTTTCGCTTCAACTAAACAATGCTAAACTTTTGCAATTAAATCATTTAAGTATGGCGGCATAGGATTTCATTCAACTTATTATGCAATTCCACTGTGGAGAGCGCAAAGTTGTAGGCGGCCGGCAACAGGTGCTTTGAAAAGAGCGGCAGAAATGTGTATGTATGCGACGTAATATGCACGTACAGCATAGACAATGCGAAGTAGAGTGAATAATAAAATGCGAAATTAATTAAAAACTCAAATAAGAAAAGGAACAATGGCACAATCCGAGCAATATCTAATTAGAAAATCCTTAAGGAGGACAATGAGAAAGCGCCATTCATTGTCAAGCGATTTATCTACGTTGTTGAAGGTTGATTTTTGAACAGGCCATAAATCGTGAGTCCAAGTACTTTAAAGTCATTAAGGGGATGAGGAGGGTTAATTGGATTTTGTTTTTGTGGCGATTTCTTTGAATTAATCTTTGCCGAGATAAATGAAAAGGGGTTTAGGTTATCTGCTTTAATCTCATTGTTCTTACTTAAGTGTTGCCACCACTTGGGATTTTTACAGAGTTGCCACTTATCTGATCAATTTGAACAATTTATGATCATTGATAAAAAAAAATATTTCTAAAAGGGTTACCACCCACGAATGCCACCTAATCTATTTCGTATTTCAGCAATATTATCAACTTCTCTGCCCAATGAGTCATATGTGACTCACGAGTGCATATTGAAGTAAGTTCATGAGTCACATGTGACTCATTTCTCTATGAAACAATGCGTGGGGGCATTCTCAAATCGCTTTGTATGGGGACAGGGTAGTTGTT